>JAVIAB010000046.1:38973677-38993677 GCA_032433765.1 Megaustenia siamemsis
ATTGAGTTATTGATTTAATTCCGGGTCATCATCATTGCACTCCGAACATGTCCTTAGGTGCTCAGATCCCCTCCTCAGCTATTCCCTCAGTTTCCAGCGACTGACGACTCCAGTTCTATGTTGGTTGATAAGTCTTCTTACACGGCCACTAAGTTTCTCATTTCTGGCTGTGCCCATCTTAACTCCCATTTCCATCATCCGAAGAAGTGACGTTGATCTGTGTTTGTCGAAGTCCTGTGCTCTTCCAACATCTCGGAGTGCATTGATGATGTCCGCCCGATCCATTGGTTGCCCGTCCTCAACGACAGCGCAGCTAGCCAACCTGTCCGCTCTTTAATTTCCTCGTACTCCCGCATGTCCAGGGACATAGACAAAGGTGACCATACGTATTTTGGATTTCTGTTTTACAGATTTTGGATTACATTATTGTTTCCACCGAATATAAGAATTAAAACAACTCACACATACTCGATAATAATCATCATCAAGTACCAGGCCTGCTGGAGTAGGTGATCATGTCTCTCCACAACTTTCGATCTCGACAGTATTTTATCATTTCTGTTGTTGACCTTCTGCCAAGCCATTCTCTTAAACTGTCTGGTATCTTTTCTCTTTGCTTCCCTCTATCTCTTAATTTTCGCAACTTTCACAGCATATTCCAGATGTTCACTTCTCATTACATGGAGAAAAAATGATGATTGTTTCTTCCTAATATTGGAAACTAGCTCTCTTTTTGCTTTGGCCTCTTTCATAACGTTTTCATTACTCTTCTTAGCTGTCCATGGTTTTCTCAACATTCTTCTGTAAAACCACATCTCAACAGAGCCCAGTGATTTTCTTGTCTGTTGTCCTATTGTCCATGGTTTACATCTATATGTTAAGACTGGCTGTACACAGCATTTAATATAATAATAATATAATACAAATGATTTAAAACAAATTGCTTAAAAACATTTTTGGGTCTCTTTCAAGAAGAGAGTATTTCTATCCATTCTATTTATTTTTTTTTAATCCAAAGGGGAGCTAATGCAGAACTAGGAATATCTTTTGAATCAGTTATCTTTCAATAGTTGTAAAGTTTTGTTCAGTCAACGGATCATTCTCATAGCTCATCGCGCAAGTATGCTCAGATCTTCTCTTTAGTTTGTCTCGGTGTGTGGAGACTGACGGCTCCAGTTCTGTGTTTGATTTCTTATTCGTCTTTGTGGAGACGAAGGCGCGCCTCACAGCACGAGAGCTGGAAGTTGTCAGCGACCCACACCTGCTGACTTGCGCCAGGATCGGTGAGCCAGAACCATCCAGACCCTGCTCCACCTCTCCGTGGTGCCTCTAGTAACAGATTGACCTGTCTAGTCTGGCCAAGCAAGTAGGGATCGAAGAGAGAAGACCTGGTACTCACAAATTTCGTGCTGAAGTCGGATGTTTTGGGCCGAAAGGCGCAAATATCACAGCTATACTGCAAACCACAACACAACGCAAACACGCCCACCTAACGTCCTTTTAATGGCGGATGACGAAGATGTGTACTCCTTTAGTTATCGGGCGAACGCAAGCAAGCATTCATCTGTGTACTCCCGATCTTGCAATTTCTTTCTAACATCCGCGGCTTTGACCTGATGTTCGTTCAGTCTGGACATGGTTGTAGGCTCATGAACATTGACTGATTCATCAGCGCGCCCTACCTCCTTGAGGGCATTCAGAATGTTACCCCGGTCCATTACGCGTCCGTCATCAACGGCCGCTGTTCCATCCAGGCTAAATGCTGACTGTTTCAACTCACACCGGAGTGTTCAGGAACCAAGATGAAACTGATCCCAGTCAGTTCTGCTTTCTTTGAGAGCCGCGATAGCTCAGTGGTTAGTGAACTGGACTACAAAGGACAAGGTGTTGGATTCGATCCAAACCGACGGCTTCCGGTTCAACCAGTCTTTAATGGGTACTAGATTTTGTTTTCTGGGAAAATAAAGCGGCACGGGCGTAATACCGACCACATTACTCCAAAACTCATGTGTGTCTGCAAATATATGGTCACTAACACCATATTCCCTGTACGCCACTTGCCGTGACGGGGGCACTTTACTTTACTTACCTGCGTTCTTTAGTGACACCAGCCATTGCCTTCGAGCCCAGCTTCCTGCGATCTTCTTGAGCTTGCTCATCGATTCACTCAGAAAGTACAGTTGAGTAAAACGTGTTTCTAGCCTGGCCATGATCTCCATGGTCAAACGACTTGTGGTTTCTTCGTACACAACTCTCTCCTTTTACTTTTATTCCTCTGAACTTGAACTTGAATGCCCACGAAAACCGACTGATCCGAACAACGGATTCATATCTACCCTATGGGGTGATATTATTTCCCTTTATATATATATATATGTATATGTATGTATATATGTAGATATATATATATATATATTGGAAGGAGGAACTAGAAGAAACCAAAATAAGGATATAGAAAACTTTCTTTGCACTAGAAAACATTTGCAAATACAAATAAATTATGCTAGATACAAAAATAAACGTTTTCAAATCTAATGTTGAATTAGTCCTTTTAAATGGATGAGAAACACGAAGAACAAAAACGGCAATCAGGAAGATACAGACTTCCATTAACGGATGCTAGCGGGGAATAAAAGTATGGAAATGGCAGGATAAAATAACTAAGTTACAACTATGGGAAAGAACCAAAGAAACAGTAGTGGACAAAAAGATACGATAAAGATGTTGCCGCTTAAAAGCACAAAAGTTGCCGAAGTCAATAAGAAGTATTACTAATCATGTCAATTTATCGGAAGCGGAGACAAAGAAGAAGACTAAAATACACTTGGACAAAACAGGTAGAAGCAGAGATAAAGAAAATGTGGTAGACGTGATGTCATCTCAAGAGAATGAGACCACACAAGACGGCTCGGAAAGTATTTGTTGAAGACCTGTGCTCCACTGGGAATTCAAAGGTAGAAGACGAAGATTTATGTTACATGATGTAGCACAGTGGAGCATAGGTCTTCAACAAACACTTTCAGCTCCCTGTGGATCATAGGTCTTCAACAAACACTTTCAGCTCCCTGTGGATCATAGGTCTTCAACAAACACTTTCAGCTCCCTGTGGATCATAGGTCTTCAACAACCACTTTCAGCTCCCTGTGGATCATAGGTCTTCAACAAACACTTTCCAAGCCGTTCTGTTTCTTGCCATTCTTTTAAGATCATTCCATGTCTTCCCCATCATCTTCATCTCTGCTTCTATCTGCCTTCTCCAAGAATTCTTTGGCCTCCCTCTTTGTCTTTTTCCCTGGGGATTCCAAAAAGTGCCTGTTGTGTAATACTCTCAGTTGGCTTCCGCAGTGTGTGGCCTATCCAGTGGCATCGTCTTCGCTGTATCTCTTTATCCACTGGTATTTGACTGGTACATTTCCATAATTCTACGTTAGTGATTTTGTCATGCCGTTTCTATCATTTTATTTTGTGGAATCATCCATTAATGAAAGTCTCTATATTCATTATTTTCATTTTTGTTGTTCTCAATGTTTCACAGTCAATATAATAGGACTGACTAAACATTGGAGTTGAAAATTTTTATTTTTGTATTTAGCCTAATTTCTTTGGACTTCCATATGTTTCCCAGTGCAACAAAAGCTCCTCTTGCTTTTGATATCCTTATTTTGGCATCATTTTCTGTTCCTCCCTACTTATCTATATTACTGCCTAGATATATGTAAGATTGTACGTCTAGTAGAGGTATTTCTCCTAATTTAATTTGGTCATTTGCCAACTACATGATGTCGTGGAAATCCGTTATTTTGTGAAACATCTTTATTCATATATGACGACTGCAATTATTTAAAATCACGTTCAGCGTTGCTGCGGGCATGCAGACATTAGTGGCAACACTGACACAACCCATAGTCACGTGATCTTAACACCATCTCTTCCACAAATGTTAATGTGTTTTATTTTCGCCTTCTATTTTCTACCATTTGACGTCAAACTTTCCCACTTACTTTCACTGATAGAGAAATCACTCAAGGAAGCCTTTCAAACTTCCTTTATCTCAACATTGGTTTCTACTTTGGCCTGTTTCCGTCATAAAGTTCTCCAAACAATACTTGTTTAGAGAAATGATAATACGTTGCTAAATCTTTTTTTTAAAAAGGGGGGGGGAGTATGAACATGCTGGTAGCCGCAATAGCTCAGTGGTTAGTGAAGTGGACTATACAGGACAAAGGGTAGGGTTCGATCCCAATCGACGGCCTCCGGGTTCACCCAGCCTTAAATGGGTACCGGATTGTTTTCTGGGAAAGTAAAGCGGCACGGGCTTAATACCGACCACATTACCCCAAAAATCATGCGCTGAAGGTCTGTAAAATATATGGCCACTAATACAATATTACCTACACGCCACTTGGCGTGACGGGGGTACTTTACTTGTTTACTTTACTCATTGTTTGTATCCGCGCCGAGCTTAAACTAGCTTCTCACACAATGTTATCAACATATGCAAACGAGATAGCCTAACCACCAACCCCCGAGCAGTTAAAGTGGGGAAAAAATAGACCAAAAACAATAGCCGTACGTCCCATTTTGCTTACAGTTCATTGTTTGTATCCGCGCCAAGCCAAAACTAGCAAATCGGTTGTAGTAAGCAACGACATTCATCTCCCATTGGCTGTAACTCATCCCAGAGTGGGAAAAATGCACGACTCCTGAAAATGCAGGTCGAGGGAGTCAACAGAAATGAAAGTGGGGAGAAAAAAAAGAGTAGAAAGTGCGAAAGCAATTTTTGAAAAAAAATTGTATTTCAATAACATATCACTGACAAGCAAGCTGATGTTAAAAACGTTGAACATTTTGACTTGCCATGAGTAGTATTCGAAAGCGTCGGGATATACGGTATGTGTGATCTTGTAGTCTATCAGTTATGGTGAGTACTTCTGCAAATGTTTAACATTCATGTTTGCTATCTAATTTGATTTTTGTTTGTTCTTGTTGCCTCTAACAAAAGGTAACAATGTCTTTATTTAAATATTTATTACAATTAATTCTATTTATTATTTCTCCAAAAATAAATTCAAATTCTTAAAATTATAATTCAACTGAGTTGTAAAAACTACTTTTATATACTCTCATCTGTAATAGAAATTTATAGAAATGTCAACGAATAGACTAATACGGTTTTCATAGCCATGCACTCTTAATAAAATTATGAATACATATCTTTAAATGAAATTAGTTTCTCTTCAAATAACAACATTTACGCAAACGATTAACTTTTATTTTCTGTAAATATAAGTTAGATTTATAGACGACGAACATAAGCTGAGAAAGAAGTGTTTATTATGCTGCATGGAAGTACAAATGCTCATCCACTTTATTTAAACAGAACATTAACTAATTTGTTGGGTTGTTAATATGATAATTTCATTAACACTGTGATTTACTTTATTTAGTATGTACAAGCTGTTCGATTCTTATTTACACATTGATTTTAACTGTGTTCTCTTCTTCTTTTTTACTTTTCTCTTTTCAGTGGTACCGAAGAGGTGTCGTGGTGGTTTATATCATTTGTCGTTCTTGAGTTGCTCAAACTGTCTGAAATAGTGATTTTCCTTTGTTGTTACATGTCACTGTCACTGCATCTTTCCATCTTCTTCTAGGTCTTTCTAGAACTAGGAAGAAAGGAAAACTAGTAACTTGAACTGTGTAATGATCGAATATTCATGTCGTTATACATACAAACATACACACATACATACATACATACATACATACATACATGCATACATACATACATACACATACATACATACATACATACATACAAACATACACACATACATACATACATACATACATACATGCATACATACATACATACACATACATACATACACACACATACATACATACATGCATACATACATACATACACACATACATACATACATACATACATACACACATATACATACATACATACATACATACATACATACATACATACATACATACATACATACATACATACATACATGCATACATACATACATACACACATACATACATACATGCTTACATGCATACATACATACACAGACACACATACATACATACATACATACATACATACATACATACATACATACATACATACATACATACATACATACATACATACATACATACATACATACATACATACATACATACATACATACATACATACATACATACATACATACATAATAAATATATTTATATAACAAAATATCTATACCACAACTTTTACAAACTAATTAACTACAGTGAATGAATACTCTAAAGCGAATTTTTTTTTATTTCTGTTTTCTAAAGTTTTGTTCTTTTTCTCACATGTTTCTTTTCAGTTCGATATATTATGTAATGTATGTTATAGCGTTTCAGCAATGAAACCAAACTCAGTTCAAATAATTGAATTTCAAAAGGAGCGAAATGAAAAGGATATTGATCAACAGTTTGACATGAAAGTTATGATCAATTTTCTCAACATCGTCTTTTCTTGTTCCTTCTCGCAGTTTATTTGTTTGAAAAGTATTTTTTTTCGAAGTCTATCTTCTTCTTCGTCGTCTTCTTCTTCTTCTTCTTCTTCTTCGTCGTCTTCTTTCTTCTTTTTCTTCTTCTTCTCCTCCTCCTACTTCTTTCCTGCTTCTTCTCATTCGTTATCTTCTTCTTCTCATTCTTTGTCTTCTTCTTCTTCTTCTCATTCTTTATCTGCTTCTTCTTCTCATTCTTTGTCTTCTTCTTCTTCTTCTCATTCATTGTCTTCTTCTTCTTCTCATTCATTGTCTTCTTCTTCTTCTGCTCATTCATTGTCTTCTTCTTCTTCTCATTCATTGTCTTCTTCTTCTTCTCCTCATTCTTTGTCTCCTTCTTCTTATTCTGTATCTTCTTCTTCTTCTTTTCATTCTTTGTCTTCTTCTTCTTCTCATTCTTTGTCTTCTTCTTCTTCTCCTCATTCTTTATCTTCCTCTTCTTCTCCTCATTCTTTATCTTCCGCTTCTTCTTCTCATTCTTTGTCTTCTTCTTCTTCTCCTCATTCTTTATCTTCTTCTTCCTCTTCTCATTCTATATCTTCTTCTTCTTCTCATTCTTTATAATTTTCTAGTTCTTCTTCTCATTCTATATCTTCCTCTTCTTCTCATTCTTTATCATCTTCTTCTTCTTCTTCTCATTCTTCATCTTTTTCTTCTCCTTCTTCTCATTCTTTGTCTTCTTCTTCTTCTCATTCTTTATCCTCTTCTTCTTCTTCTTCTTCTTTTTCTCATTCTTTATCTCCTTCTACTTCTTCTCATTCTTTACATTCTACTTCTTCTTCTCAATCTTTATCTTCTTCTTCTCATTCTTTATCCTCCTCTTTTCATGCTTTAACTTCTTCCTCTTCTTCTCATTCTTTATCTTCTTCTTCTCATTCTTTATCTCCTTCTTCTCATTCTTTATCTTCTTCTCCTCTTCTCATTCTTTATCTTCCTCTTTTCATTCTTTATCTCCTTCCTCTTCTCATTCTTTATTTTCTTCTTCTTCTCATTCCTTTTATCTTCCTCCTCTTCACATTCATTAACTTTTCCTCTTCTTCTTCTCAATCTTTATCTTGTTCTTCTCATTCTTTATCTTGTTCTTCTCATTCTTTTATCTTCTTCTTGTCATCTCTTTAACTTCTTCCTCTTCTTCTCCTTCTTCCTCTTCTTTCTCTTCTCATTCTGTATCTTCTTCTCCTCTTTTCTTCTTCTTTTCGCATTATACTTCCTTTATGAATAAGGCGCCTCTTAAGTTGCATCTCATTTTACAACCAATTTGTTATAAATTGCTCATGTAGATCCGACGCATTCAACTTTGACACGACGTATTTTTTTTAAATAATCAGATGTGTCTTTGCGTTTCAACAATTATTATTTTTTATGTTTCTTCTACGTCTGTCTTCCGCCGAATCATTTTGTCTTTACAACATAAGAGATCGTTAAATGAGTGTAACTGTTTTCCTGTAGATATCTATGGTTTCACGTCCAATTATCAAATTTCAACAGATAATTTTTGGCTTGATAATTTCCCTTTCCGTTACTGTCGCTGCTTGCAGGTTCATACATTTCCAGGAATACCACGAGTAGGATCTTGATCAATTTGGGGTCATTGACTCTGAAACAAACAACAGTCAAATTTAAGTTGCTAATCCATTTTAGTTTAAAGTTCTGCCAGAGACATGACCCCGCAGCCCCTACTCGTTCGTTCAGGGCGCAGAAACATATTTTCAAGAAACCTGTTAGCTCGTTTGACCTGACCTTGCTCAAAAGTTAACTTCCGGTTTCTGGCTGCCCACTTGCTTATATAATTACCTTCCGGGATCTTATTTCAAATAATTAGGCTACCGTCACGGCATTTATCCTGTTTCTTCAGCCGGGCTACAGTTTTATATTGCGGTTGAGAATAAAGACCGCATGTCCACGTGTTATGATCAATATTTTTATATCAAACCAATTATCATCATCATCTTAAGCACCGAGCCAGCTGGCGTAGGTGATCATGTCTCTCCACAACTTTCGACCTCAACAGTTATTTATAATTTCTGTTGCTAACCGTCTGCCAAGCCATTCTCTTATGCTGTCTGTTATCTTTTTCTTTGCTTCCCGCTATCTCCTCGTCCCTCAATTTTCCCAGTTGTTACAATATATTCCAGCTGTTCTCTTCTCATTACATGGCCAAAAAATAATGATTGTTTCTTCCTAATATTGGAAATTAGCTCTCCTTTTGCTTTGACCTCTCTCAGAACATCTTCTTTACTCTTCTTAGCTGTGCTTGGTATTCTCAACATCCTTCTTTAAAACCACATTTCTACAGACTTCAGTGATTTTCTTGTCTGTTGTCCTATTGTCTATGATTCACATCCATATGTTAAGACTGGCCCTACATAACATTTAAGAACCCTTTTTCTTCTTTCTGTTGTCAAAAATGGATTGTGCAGTATCTTCCTCATTTTTTCGAAAGCTGCTTTTGCTTGAGCTATTCTGCATCTCACCTCATTCCTTCATAGAACGCTTTTTTTTCAGATTATGAAACTATGAGGTATTGACATAACGAATGAGCAATTTCCATAGCATTCCTCTGTCCAAACTATCAAATTCCTGTTCGGAATCCACAATTCGTATATAAAGAAGGAACTATAATTCCAAGCTTTGTCGAACTATTATAAGCGAAGTGGTTATCAGTCCCTACGTGATCTGTTTTTCCTAAAACCCGCTTGTTGATCTCACAAACGTTTCTCCATTATCTCCTTTAGTGGAGGCAAAGCCACCTCACATCAGCAGAGGTGAAAGCAAACAAATGCATAAAAAAGGGAAGCTGCAGTAAAGCTAATTGCGAGCAGAAACGAAACAAATATATATATATATATAACAAAAAATGTCATGGTTGAAGCTTTACGTAATAAGCATGTGTTCTATGTTTGTACCTGCTGAAAGCTTATTGAGCCGAAACGTTGTTCAAGTTTGTGTCGTCCACTTATCACGTAAAGTTTTATCATACCTTCTTTTCTTTTTTTTTTCTATGTTTTTTTTCATTGCTCCTCACATCAGCAGAGCTGGAAGCTGTCAGTTACTCAACGTCTGATAGCTGGCGCCTGGATCGGTGAAATGGGAGCCGCGATAGCTCAGTTGTTAGTAAAATGGACTACAAAGGACAAGAGATAGGGTTCGATTCCAACCGACGGCCACCGTGTTCACCCAAACTTAAATGGGTAACGGATTTTTTTCTGGGAAAGTAAAGCGGAACGGGTGTAATACCGACCACATTACCCCAAAAATCATGTGCTGAAGGTCTGTACAATTTATGGTCACTAACACCATATTCCTTATACGCCACTTGGCGTGACCAGGGCTCTTTACTTTTTTTTAGGATCGGTGAACTAGGACCATCCAGACCCTACTCCACTTCTCCGTGGTGCCACCAGTAACAGACTAGCCTGTCTAGTCTGGCCAAGCGAGTAAGGATCGAAAGGGAACACAACCATGTACTCAAAAATAACATGCTAAAGTCATGCTGAAGTCGGATGTGTTGGGCCGAAAGGCGCAAATATCACAGTTATTCTGTAAACCACAACACAACGCAGACACGCCTACTTAACGTCCTTTTAAGGGCGGATGATGACGAGGTACACTCCTTAAGTCATCGGGCGAACGCAAGAAAGTAAGCAACATGCTGAAGTCGGATGTGTTGGGCCGAAAGGCGCAAGTATCACAATTCCACTGCAAACTATAACACAACGTATCTACGTGTACTTAACGTTCTTAAAATGATGGATGATGAAGAGGTCATTATATATTTTATTACTCATCAGTTGAACGACAGGAAGGCTGCTATCTTTTAGTCTCTCTAGCATGATTTCACTTCGTATTTTTCCTAGTACTGATAGCAGCATAATTCCTCTGTAATAATCTAATTATTATTCTTTTTTTATTTTTTCTCTATTCCATAACTTGTATTTGCCAGCTTGAAAGTCATAACACAGCTTAAGCCGGGAATACATAATTACACTCAATCGGTTACATTGCTTACAGATCATTTGCTGAAGATAACTACCGGGAAAATGACAGCTATGGCTGTTCTTCTGGCACTTCTGTAAAGCAAAAGCACCAAAAAAAAATATAAATTATGGGATAGATCGCATGTCCTTGTAACGAAATAATAACAATGAGATCAGGCAATGCAGTTATGTTTTATTGTTATTGTTATTGCTATCAAAATCAGAGTAATCATCAGGCGAGATATTTCTAGAAACGGAGAAAACACTGTGGGGAAGGAGATATGTAATCTGTTGCTGTGTGTGTTCTACAGCTGCGATGTAATGGATGTCAGAATTGATGGAAGCATAAATCCAATGTTGGTGTTTCTTGTCTCATTAAATTTGTCGTGAATGATTGTTATTGCAAAGGAGATTGGACATATTGAAACTACACCATGAAGGCTACAACTGATTTGTAAATAAGTTTGCTGCGTGTGTGTCTCAGTGTGTGTATATTTCTCTATTTCTCTATTTTCACTTCTCTTGTATTCATTCTTGTGTCGAAGGAAATACAAAGTTCTGGATCTCACTCTTCTGGCAACTTTAACTATCGCCAACTGATGTTCTTGTAGCTGTACTTTGATGTTGTCTGTCCATCTTACTCTAGGCCTGCTGCCTCCTCTTTTCCTTTCTTCTCTTTTAATATATGCGTTATGTGGAAATGAATCGCATAGTGTTTTGTTCTAGATGTATAAACCAGTTTATTTCCTGTTTCTGTATTCAGTTTATGCGTGCTTCAATGTCCATTCCTTTTCTCTCTGTTTCTCTTTTATTACCTCGTTTCGGATTCTTTTGCCCACCCCAATCGCTTTTCTAAGACTACTCATCTTTGAGGAGACAAGTTTTCTTTTATGTTTAGTCATAAGAGACCATTATTAACACTCATAGCACAATATGGGAATGAATATACTCGGTATAAGATGTATATATATATATATAAATCGTTAGCGCCGTAATCCTGGCGGCCGCTGTGGCACTCTTGATTACGTAAACAACATTTTCTTGCATGGCTAAGATCTGCTTTCTGAGATTGTGTCTAAGGTTAACGCCATTCATTCTCTGATGTTGTCTGCCTACCGTTTCCTCTTTTAGCCGTGTCTTCTTTAATCTGTTACTGTACCCTGTTGAATATAGTGTGTGTGTATATATGTATATATGGCCCTTTTCGTATTGTCAGACGGTCTTGTGGATGTTATTTTGTACTTATTTTTGGGGTGTTGTTTTTGTCGAACAGCTTCTGTCGTGGCTAATTCTACCAATGTTTGACAAACACACACGGCCACAGAATCAACAAGTCAGGCCCACTGATCCACAGGGTTTTCCATCCGTTTTCATGAGTCTTTTCTCTTATATGTTTTGCCTTAGCACAGTCTCAAATGATGTTATACCATTCCTTATATATGCTTTCCATGATGTGCGATCACTTGCCAGATGTTCCCAGTCATTTTCACATATGGAGAAGTCATTCAGAGATAATTTACAAATATCTCGACATCGTAGTTTATATATATATGTATATATCACATATGCGTCATCTTGATTTCCAGTGAAGACAAACTAACTACTCCATATATTCCCTGCCACTCGTGTTCATGTGTTTTTATTGTTGACTCTTTAATGAGAGTTTATTACATTGTCTATTATTTTCACTCCTGCCTTCATTTTATTCATGCTTCTCTTTCGCTTCCGTTCTTGTCCCTGGTGGCCATAATTTCTCTCCACAGATTATTTTCTTTAAAGTTGTTTATCAACTGTGTTGTTGACTTACGACCATGATATTGTTTTTAATTGGTTTGTGTCTCTTCTCTGCTGTTTCTTTCATTCTCTTCCAGTGTTTTTAATTGGTTTGTGTCTCTTCTCTCTGTTTCTTTCTTTCTCCTCCATTGTTTTTAGTTGGTTTGTGTCTCTTCTCTCTGTTTCTTTCTTTCTCTTCCATTGTTTTTAGTTGGTTTGTGTCTCTTCTCTCTGTTTCTTTCTTTCTCTTCCATTGTTTTTAGTTGGTTTGTGTCTCTTCTCTGCTGTTTCTTTCTTTCTCTTCCATTGTTTTTAGTTGGTTTGTGTCTCTTCTCTCTGTTTCTTTCTTTCTCCTCCATTGTTTTTAGTTGGTTTGTGTCTCTTCTCTCTGTTTCTCTCTGTTTCTTTCTTTCTCCTCCATTGTTTTTAGTTGGTTTGTGTCTCTTCTCTCTGTTTCTTTCTTTCTCCTCCATTGTTTTTAGTTGGTTTGTGTCTCTTCTCTGCTGTTTCTTTCTTTCTTATTGTTACTCTTCCGTGGTATTCTCAACATTCTTCTGTGAAACGTATCATTGTTGCCTATAAAGGATCCCCCCCTCCCCCATATTGTTGTCTTTAAGGATCCCCCCTCCCCCATATTGTTGTCTGTATGTGAAGAAACAGTTACTAATGTTTAATTAACTTTTACTTTCACGACTATTATACGGTTCGATAAAAAGTGCTAATTTCTAACCATCATCATCATCATCGAGTGCCATCTCCCCAACGAAGGTTGGCTACCATAGAGCGCCATTCTGCTCTATCTCTTGCTTTTATGGTGCAGGTTGTCATAGGCTGGTTTGTCCAATTTTTTATTTTACTCGTCCATGTTAGTCTTGGTCTGCCTCTGCCTCTTTTACCTTGTATTTTCCCCTCCAGGATTACTTTTAGTAGGCTGTTGTGTCTTTTAACATGACCCAAAAATCGCATGTGTCTTGTTTGAATTGTGTTTAGTAGTTCTCTTTATCATTTTTATTTGTTTTAAGACTTCATCGTTTTGACTTCACGATTTGTTGATCTCTAATTATTTTTAGAATTTGTATTTCCTGCTAAAAAAACATTAGTATTTATTTATTTATTTAATTATTAATATATTGGGGTTTTTTTTTTGCGATCAGCAGCTCTCTGGCGAGATAACTAAGAACTAAATTGTATGTTGTGATTCTTTTCCCCTAAATGTCGAGTGCACAGGGGTCCTTCGCCGAACAGGCAGGTAACTCAGTCTTCAGAGGTACTCATACGTTTTTCAACATCGATGAATAACTGCCGTTTCAAGTCCGGCCTCGCTGTTGAGACCAGGAGTGATTGCCGCAGAGAGAAATCACAAAAAATCCAAACTGGTGCAGCCGGGATTTGAACTCACAACCTCTCTGTCTCGAGGCCGGCGTCTTGCCTCGAGACCAACTAGTTCTCATCCTCGACCGCCATGTAGTTTTTAATTCTTTATTGCTTTGGACGTCTGAAATGTCTTGTGCAAAAGTAATGTTACCCATATCTGATATGTATTATCGTATATTATATCTCTCCTGAGTAGGTAGAAGTAATCGTAAAAGAGAAGACAAGCTAATGTACAAGAATAACGAATATTGAACTGTGTAATAAGATCATGTGTAATGAGGTGAATGCCTTTTTTTGGATTGATAAAAGCCTGATGATTCACACACATCATTTTTGCACAACAACGTTATCATCATCTTTATCATCATCAAGATGAAACACCATCATCAACATCTTCAGGTCAAATATCCTTTGTTGAACATTGCATTTAAAACAACCCAACTTTAAGAATCCCTTCTCGCTAGCCAGATCTTCCCCTTCTTCTGCTGTTTTCTTCAAAGTCTTCTTGATGTCTTGAAACCACCTTCTTCTTCGTCTGCCCCTGATGCGTCGCCCTGGAACTACGCCATTACATATTGTTCTTTCTTGTCCGCTGTATCTTTTGACGTGGCCATTTTATTTTAATTTCCTTTGTAGAATGGCGTTTATAAGCCAGTTAATTTTAATGTTTATGTCTTTGGTGCTCTTTTTCGATAAAAAAAAAAAAAAAAAAAAAAAAAAAAAAAAAATCTGAAGGATTTTCTGTAGCATTTTGAGGCGAATGAATCTATTTTTCCCCTTGCTGTTTGCGAGATTGTCCATTATTCACATCAGTATGTTTCAACACAACTAAATTAAAAATTATTAGCAAAGTGAGCATGATACGAAATGTGGGGGCGGTCTTTGCACGCAGGCAATGGGTAGAGCTATTGCATAAGTCAAAAATACGTAAGGTCACCTTTATTTACGTCCCTGTTCATACGGGAGTACGGGAAAATGAAAGTGCGGACAGGTTAACTAGCTGCGTTGTCGTTGAAGACGGTCAACCAATCGATCGGGTGGACGTTTTGAATGTCCGCCGAGATGTGGGAAGGGCACAGGACTTCGACAATCATGAGTCCTGATCACTTCTTCAGATGAAAGAGATGGGAGTTAAGATGGGACCAGCAGAAACGAGAAACCTAGTGGGAGTAAAGAAAAAACTTATCAACCAACACAAACCTGGAGTCATCAGTCGCTGGACACTGCGGGACTTGCTGAGGAGGGGATCTGAGCACCTATGGACATGTTCGGAGTGCAATGATAATGACCACCAAATAACTCAATAACTGAAAAAGCCGAATAGTGCAAGAAAGACATATTGATAAATATATCTTAAATAAAACAATTAATAATAATAATGATAAGGAATTCGTTTTCACGTGGCACTATGTTTCTTGAAAGCACTCCCAGCACCCGCTCACTGGCTTGTTCAACATTTTTCGGTTTCCATCTCTTTTTTTTCTCTTCCTCTTTCAGAATTCCGGCATTTCTCCCTCAGCCAGAGACTCCGCTTGTCCTCGGTTTGTTCCTCACATTCCCGTCATTCAATCCACCACTAATGACTTCACACACGTGACTTTCACGTGATTGACACGCACGGCCAAAGATTGGCTCGTTGACAAACGTCAATGAGCAGACTCGGATAGAAGCGTAGAGGAAACCGATAGCCGGTAACCTAGGCAACAGGTTTTCTTATTTGTTTCAATTATAATTGTGTAAAGATGTCTTTGTTTCAAATACGGAACGTTTGGAAGTGTGCGAAACTGTCGTTAACAATTTTAGAATCTTAACATATCGTCATCACGTGCTGTATACACATCAAAAGTTGACTACACCAAAACGCCAATTCCATATATATGGCCCTTAATAGTACATGCAGTCGTAGCCACTACTATCCAATATTTTATATTGTCAGTCTATATGTCTTCGCCTCTGTATCGTGTCTGTTCCCTTCCAATATAATGTTATTTGTTATAGTTATATAGTTATAGTTAATCGAAGGCCCCGATATCTCTACAAACGAGTTAAAATCCATAATTGCTCAACCGCCCATGCAGTGGAATCATACGACTTAACATCTCATCGACTATCCAATCAAGAAAGGCATCTGCATTCCCCATCATAGCAAACACAGCACACGCCAAAGGACATAAGGCGTATCAGCAGCACTGAAAGTGAACGCAGCTGAACTGTCGTTCGTCATACGATATCCCTGATTCGTAGAAAGCAATTTGAATATAGAAACACCATCCAGATGACAAGCACAGCTCACGGTGTGCACAGAGCTCTAAACTCAGTAGCTCCGGCAGCAGGCCGGACTTGCAATATGAAGAAACTGCAACAAGAAACACTTTTCACGCAGCGCTTCAATCTTTCCTTTCGCTTATCCGCCATATTTGCCTGTTATTTAAGTTATTTTGTCTCTGTCCGTGTCCTAAACGTTTTGTATTGTTCGAAATGTGCTCAATAAATCATCATCTAGAGCTATTTATTTCACTTGCTGGCGTTCACTCGATGACCACTAAAAGAATGAATAGACCTCTTCATCATCCGCCCTTGTAAGGGCGTTAGTTAGGCGTTATTTAGATACGCTGTGTTGTGGTCTGCATCTAAACTGTGATATTTTCGCCTTTCGGCCCAATACATCCGACATTAGCACGGAAGTTTTGAGTACCGGAATGCCATTCCTCTTCGACTCCTAGTCTCTTAGTCAGACTGGTCGGTCAGTTTTTTTAAGTACCGCTGGGAGGTGGAGCAAAGTGTTGTTAAGCTCTGTATGTTCGTCGATCCTGAGGCACGGAGTCAACTATGGACCACTCAGTTCAGTTGCTGGATGGGCATCTTGTTCCCCGACTGTTTACAATAAATCATTATTTGTTTTCTTCTCTGTCCAGTTCCTATATTCAACATAAATTAAAATTTCAATGACTTCAGCTCTTTATCTCTGTTTTCTCATTTAGTGTTTCTGTGTTGTAAAAACTTTAATTGTAAAAACAGAAATGGTATATCGGATATAAGTATATGGGAGTGTTGAGTAGATATCACATTTATTATTCTCACTTTTAGTTCTGATGTTATTTGCTTTCATGTGAAAACATATGTCAGGTTGTTAAAAATAATTTTTACCATTCCTGTTTTTACCATTCCTATTTTTATCATTCCTGTTTTTACTATTTCTGTTTTTACAATTCAAGTTTTTACCATTCCTGTTTTTACCATTCCTATTTTTATCATTCCTGTTTTTACTATTTCTGCTTTTACAATTCAAGTTTTTACCATTCCATTTTCTATATTTTAGCTCTGCACTTTCCAATACTATTGGTGACATGTTAAAGATATCTATACTCTTGAACTTTATTGAAGTTTATTCATCTTCCTTCTATTCACGTATAGGATTTTTGTGTTGTCACTGTTTATATCTATAGTTTTCTTTATATTTATAATCCAATCCATGTTCTCTACTTTAAAAAAAAAAAGTATTTTCTCTCTCTGCGATCAGGACTCAATCAGAGTAGGATTCCAGACTCTCACATGAAGTCAGCTGTCAGGCTAAGTGTGTTGATCGCCCCCACAGACAGAACATCACAAGTAGAGTTCGCCATATCCACTCTGATTGAACATCCGTTAATACGTTGCACTGTGTTCTGCGCCAGTGGCCCAGTGCATCCGATTTCTGCCAGCATTTTATTCGGGTTTGCTTTCCCTAGCCTTTGATTGTCCCCAATCTTCATGCAAGGCAGCAGATTGTCTTTTCTGTAGGGAGATTCTGCCCTTAGATGGTCGGCCCTCCCAGGTTTACGAGCACCATCTGCCCGAGTCACTAGAGGTGACTAACACAGACATGCACACACAAAGATGTAAAAATAATTTTTTTTTTGGTTGCATTTCTTCTGGGCTTTCTGCTAGAAATATCCAAATTGGCATATCTTATTTTAAAAATTTTGCTTTCGTTGATGTTCAAATCTGGCACCGTAAACATTTCTTTACATGAATCGACAGTGCATAGAGTGAGCAAGCCTGTAGACAGAATTTTGCCTTTTCTTTCTCTCTTTATATCAAATGGTTCAGTTCTCTGTTTATATGTTATCACTTATATTCCTGTTATTATCACTTATATTACTGTTCCCGTTGTACGTAATAGTTGCACATCAACCATATCGCAGTATCATGAAGATGTATATCTTTTAGATATTCCTTCAGTTGTTTCAGAGTTTGTATCGTGTATCAAAGAAAACGTCACCGAGTCATATGTTGCATTTATGAAAGCGATATTCATGCAAAATTCAGTCTCGCGGGACTTCGCTAGCGATATAAAGCGGGCGAACGCAAACAGCTAAATCCAACATTGAAACGAAAACTCAAACCAATCCGTTAACACAGGAACGAATAAGTCTGTTTAGTAAAGTACCCCCGTCACGCCAAGTGGCGTATAGGGAAATATGGTGTTAGTGACCCTATATTTTACAGACCTTCAGCACATGATTTTTGGGGTAATGTGGTCGGTATTACGCCCGTGCTGATTTACTTTCCCAGAAAAAAATCGAGTACCCATTTAAGGCTGAGTGAACCAGGGAGCCGTCCGTTGGGATCGAACCCTACCCCTTGTCCTTTGTAGTTCAGTTCAAGTCTGTTTAGTGTTCATTTTAATCTTTTAACCGGATATTAATGTTAACAAATCGCATGCTAATGACACCCTAATGTTCTGTTAACAGTAAACGACAGGGCACATCTGAACAAATAAAAATGGTTTCCTATAATGTCACAGTGTCTTGTTTAGCCACTTCTTATAAATTTAACAACTTGTAATTTGCCACTTATTGCTTTGTCAATATCGTTCACGTAACCACTTCTTGCCCTGACACAAGCTGTAACTGGCCACTTATTGTTCTGTCAAGTTTGTTCAGGCTTCCGCTTGTTCTAGAAAGCAGCAGCGATGTATTGTTTAGTCAAGCTCATTCATGTCTATGTTGTGACTTTACTTAGTTGCTGTCACTTTCATTATATCTATCTATCTATCTATCTATCTATCTATCTATCTATCTATCTATCTATCTATCTATCTATCTATCTATCTATCTATCTATCTATCTATCTATCTATCTATCTATCTATCTATCTATCTATCTATCTATCTATCTATCTATCTATCTATCTATCTATCTATCTATCTATCTATCTCCCACTGAGATGTGAAGTATAAAAACCACTATATCTCAGCCCCCAGTTTAGACAAATAAATCGTTGTGTTTTTAAATAGTATTTTTCTTTTTACTTCTTTCCTTCATCGTTTGCCTTTCAGCGTCGAGGGAAGATAACTCTTTGCTCATCTGTTTGCCTCTTCTGCTGTTATGTTTAATAGTTTTGCCCCAGTATTTCTAACATTCCATCAATGCATCTTTGCCATGGTCCAAGCATGAGTCTTGTGTTCTCGCAACGCTTATTGAAAGCTCGTTGTGTTGTGCTTTGGTTTTTTTCTGATTTATCCCGTGACCTAACCAATTTATTTGTTTGTTTCTTCATGTATTTTCATAGCGGGAATTATTCCTAGTTTTTTTTTCCTGAGTTCTTCATTTCTGATCTTATCTCTCAGTCAAAGATTCGTCTAACACATTTCATCCCGGTATTCGTTTCTTTTTCTTATCGTCTAGAGTACACGTCTGGCATTGGTAGCGCTATGTTGAATTTTTTTAAATGTACACAAATATGTTATAAACGGGATCTGCGATAGCTCAGTGGTTAGTGAGCTGGACTACAAAGGACAAGATGTCGGGTTCAATCCTAATCGAAGACTTCCGAGTTCGCCCACCCTTAAATGGGTACCGGATTTTTTTTCTAGGAAAGTAAAGCGGCACGGGCGTAATACCGACCACATTACCCCAAAAATTATGTGCCGAAGGTCTATAAAAAATTATGGTCACTAAAACCATATTTCCTATACGTCACTTGGTGTGACGGGACTTTTACTTTATCTTTTTATAAAATAATCGTTTATTTTCTTCATATTTCTCTCTTTGGAATGTTAATAATTGCGTTATCTCTGTAATCAGCTTATAAGACCACCTACATGTTTCTTATAATAACAGAAACTCATTCTCCAATTACTTTGAAAAGAGCCACTTTTTATCACATCTCGTTGCCTGCAAACAGTTTTCCTGATAAAAACAAAACGCTGATATAGCTATTTTGTAAAGTTGCTGATTTTTTATCACATTTTTTGCACAGAAAGATCTTCGTCTATAATCTGTCACATAATCAGTTTCTTTCTATATCTTTTATATCATCATCG
>JAVIAB010000046.1:38998677-39028677 GCA_032433765.1 Megaustenia siamemsis
TGATTATAGGTAACACCTGGTTCAAACAACACCCTAGGCGACTATGGACATGGCAAAGCCCAGGCAAAAAAGTACATAATCAAATTGATTTTATACTGGTACAGAGAATATTCAAGAATGGTCTAACATCGGTTAAAACAAGGCCAGGAGCAGATTGCAATAGTGACCATGTACCAGTAGTTGGAAAGATAAGAATAAAACTGCGGAAGGCACAGAAATCACCAAGAAATATAAAATTAGAACTAGATATGCTAAGAGTAGATCAACAGATGAGTGATAAGTATAGCACGATAGTACAAAATAGATATAATGCTATTGAGAAAATACAGGAAAAATGGGAAATGCTCAAACAATCGATTCAACAAACATCAAAAGAAGTAGTACCAGAGACTAAACGAATCAACAAAAAGAAATGGATGACAGAAGAAATATTACAACTAATGGACGAAAGAAGAAAACATAAGAAAGAAGAACGGGCATACAAAATATTGCACAACGAGATCCAAAACAAGTGCAGAGAAGCAAAGGAAGGATGGTTAAAACAGAAATGTGAAGAAATGGAAAAACAACAGAAGAAAGACACAAAATTTATGAACAATCAGTTAAATGAATTAACAGGAAGAAAAGAAGTCAAAGTTTCAGGATGTGTGAAATCAAAGGAAGGAAATATAATGATGGGACAAGAGAAGACAATGGACAGATGGACAGAATATATCAGTCAACTCTATGATGATGAAAGACCAGAATTAAACAATTCAAATGAAGACACAGGACCACCAATAATGCAGTGAAGTGGAAGACACAATTCAACACATGAAAAGAGGCAAGGCTCCAGGTCCCGACAATATAACAATTGAAGAGATAAATGCATTAGGCGTGCTGGAAGTACAAGTCATAACAAAACTACTCAATGACATATATAACACTGGACACATACCCGAAGATTTACTAAAATCTATCTTTGTAGCCATACCGAAGAAGTCATGAGCCACTGATTGTGAAGACCATCGCACTATTAGTCTCATGAGCAATATGACTAAAATATTACTAAGAATAATCATGAGACGTGTAAGGAACAAAATAAAACCAGAAATAAGTGAGGAACAATGTGGATTTGTGGAAGGAAAAGGTACCAATAATACAAAATACATCTTAAGAACATTGATAGAGAGATCTATAGAGGTAAAGAAAGATCTATATATGTGCTTTATAGACTAAACGAAAGCATTTGACAAAGTAAAGCATGTGGAAATAAACTATATGCTGGAGAAATTAAACATTGATGGCAAGGATCTGCGAATCATAAACAAAACATGTACTAGCAACAAACAGCAGCTATACGAATTAACAAACAAACAGGACAATTTCAATATATAAAACAAGGAGTCAGACAAGACTGTGTTCTGTCACCGGATTTGTTTTCGCTTTACAGCAAATATATTATGAGATCAATAGTAGACAAAAAAAAAAAGAATTGAAGTCAACGGTCACAACATAAATAATTTGCGATATGCAGATGACACAGTCTTAATAGCAGAGGCAGAGAACGAACTACAAGAAATGATAGATATAATAGTAAAAGAAAGCAACAAGAAAGGTCTCAGTCTGAATAGTAAGAAAACAAAAGTAATGGTTATGTCGAAGAAACAATCACCACCATCATGCAGCACAAAAATAAACGAGACAAATCTGAAACAAGTGCAACGTTTCAAATACTTGGGCACAATAATAACATCAGATGGGAGATGCACCACAGAAATAAAAAGCAGAATAGCTCAGGCCAAAATAGCATTTCAGAAATGAAAAATATCTTATGCAACAAATCTATGTCAATAAAATGAGAAAGAGAGTTCATCGGTGTTATATAGAACCAATTCTGACATATGGAAGCGAATCATGGACAGTAGACAAAGAAATGAAAAGACGATTAGAGGCCACAGAGATGAAATTTCTCAGAAGAATGTTGAAAGTTCCCTGGACAGCTAAAAAGACCAATGAGGAAGTTCTCAAAGAGGCCAACACAAAAAGGGAGTTCTTAAAAAACATCAGAGGGAAGCAATCAAAATTTTTCGGGCACATCATGAGAAGAGGAAAGTTGGAATACTTGGTTACAACTGGCAAAATAAAAGGAAAGAGAGATCGCGGACGACATATAGAGAAAATACTGATAATAGGTGTTGCCTTCCCCCTTCGACTCCTACTATCTTGGCCAGAATAGACTGGTTAATCTGTTACTAGAGACATACATCACCTCAGTGCAAAATAAAGACAAGTGGAACAATATTAAAACAGGTCAATGAATATAAATATTTGGGAACTTTGTTAACCTCACACGGAAGGTGTACAAAAAAGGTGAGATGCAGAATGGCTCAGGCAAAAGCAGCTTTCCAAAAAATGAGGAAGATACTATGCAATCCATTTTTGACTATAGAATAAAAAAAAGAGTTCTTAAATGTTTTGTAGAACCAGTCTTAACATATGAATGCGAATCATGGACAATAGGACAACAAACAAGAAAATCACTGGAGTCTGTAGAAATATGGTTGTACAGAAGAATGTTGAGAGTACCATGGACAGCTAAGAAGAGTAATGAAGATGTTCTGAGAGAGGTCAAAGCACAAAGAGAGCTAATTTCCAATGTTAGGAAGAAACAATCATCATTTTTTGGCCATGTAATGAGACGAGAACAACTGGAACATATTGCAACAACTGGGAAAATTGAGGGACGAAGAGATAGAGGGAAGCAAGGAGAAAAAAATAACAGACAGCTTAAGAGAATGGCTTGGCAGAAGGTCAACAACAGAAATGATAAATAGCTGCCGAGATCGAAAGTTGTGGAGAGACATGATCACCTACGCCAGCAGGCTTGGTACTTGATGATTATGATGATGAGGAACTCCACCTCTAGCACGTTAATGGTGCCCGTTGGTGTTTCAATATTGTTTCTCTGTTCGCCAGTATTTGCACCTTCTGCTTGGTGTTACATTGCGTGTGTGTCTTTGTCCAGGTCGTGATGATGCTATCTGTGAAAGATCACAAATTTGTTTTGGGAAGAGTGTGACAATGTGCAAAAAATGTTAATCTTTTAAGTCGTCTTTTTGCTACATTTTGCGAGTCGTTACCACTGAATGGCTATGAATGCAAATAATATTTTTTTGTGCTTGTGTAAGACCGGATATAAAACACAAGTTTAAGAAAGAAAGAAAGAAATACAGAAAGAAAGTAGAAAAGAAAGAAAGAAAGATATAAAGAAATAAAAAGAAAGAAAGAAAGAAAGAAATAATGAAAGAAGGAAAGAAGGAAAGAAAGAAAGGAATAAAGAAAGAAGAAAGATATAAAGAAATAAAAAGAAAGAAAGAAAGAAATAATGAAAGAAATATAGAAAGAAAGAAGGAAAGAAAGAAAGGAATAAAGAAAGAAAGAAGGAAAGAAAGAAATAATAAAAAAGAAAGAGAGAAAAGAATAAAGAGAGAAAGAAATAATGAAAGAAAGAAAGAAAGAAAAAAATAAAAAGAAAGAAAGAAAGAAAGAAAGAAAGAAAAAGCGAGAAAGAAAGAAAGAAAGCAATAATGAAAGAAAGAAAGAAAGAAAGAAAGAAAAGAATAAAAAGAGAAAGAAATAATGAAGGAAAGAAAGAAAGAAGAGAAAAGGAAGAAAGAGAAAGAAAGAAAGAAAGAAAGAAAGAAAGAAAAGAAAGAAATAAAGAAAGAAAGAAAGAAAGAAAAAGAAAGAAAGAAAGAAAGAAAGAAAGAAAGAAAGAAAGAAAGAAAGAAAGAAAGAAAGAAAGAAAGAAAGAAAAAAGAAGAAAGAAAGAAACAAATCTGTTTACTGATTTCAGCTTGAGTTACTTAGTGTGACATTTACTTGTTGCCACCAGCAAAGTTGTTTTCTTTAGAAACATGAGCTGCCAACACACCCGATTCAGGTTTCCGGAGACAAGGCGCCCCCCAGCTGCTGTTTTAATGTGAAAGTGACATTATTGCATGAATTTTGGAAATGTTGCGTCATTTTTTTTATTGGGTATATGTATCCAGGTTCGGCTCACCCATTTTTTAAAACCAATATTTCATGGAGTCCTGAAACAGTGCAGGAAGCTGTCAGCGACTCATAGCTGATAGTTTGAGTCAGGATCGGTGAACCAGAACTATTCAGACTCTAGTCTACTACTTCGCGGTGTCTCTTGAAACAGACAAACCTGTCACGTCTGGTCAAGCGAGTTGTGATCGAAGAGGAGAAGCAGCCCGGTATTCAAAATATACTATAGTAAAGTCGTGTGTGCTAGGCGGAAATACGAAAGTATAATAATTGTAAAGCAAACACGACAACACGACCCATCTACATCCATTTAACGTCCTTGTAAGGGCTAATGACGTAGGAGACGTTCGATTCCTTCAGTAGTCATAGGGTGAATATTGGACAGAGAATATTTTATAAAACTCTTCTTTCTCTTCCTCTACTACTACTACCTTTCAACTGCCTGTGGAGGATAGGTCTTCAACAAACACTTTCTAAGACGTTCTGTTTCTTGCCATTCTTTTAATTTCATTTCTTGTTGTCCCCATCATCTTCATCTCTGCTTCCATCTGAACTCTCCAAGAACTCCTTGGTCTTCCTCTTTGTCTTTTTTCATTTTGTTGAAGCGGTTTCAAATTATGACATCACACATTGTTATTGTTGTTGTTGTTAGTGTTGTTATTGTTGTTATTGTTGTTGTTAGTGTTGTTATTGGTGTTATTGTTGTTATTGTTGTTGTTAGTGTTGTTATTGGTGTTGTTGTTAGTGTTGTTATTGGTGTTATTGTTGTTGTTAGTGTTATTATTGTTATTGTCTGGCAGGTTTTTGACTGTCTTTAGGTAAGCACAACCCGTTCAACCCCAGACCAAGTCTTTCAGGTTATATTAGACTGCAATTGTCATCCAAATGTAAAAGTACAGTTCAATGTTTTGCTTTTGAATGTATTATCTTTTTTGTTATTTTGTATGTCGATCATAAATAAATATATTTCTTTTGAATTTTCTTCAGCTTTGGCTAATGATCTTCAGCTTGTTATTTGTTATAAATGAAGCACAAATTGCTTCTATTTGAGCAATTCATTAAAACTGGGCACACCACTACGACCTTTGCTTAACTAGCCAGTAAGAGGTGATTTATCGTGAAAGGTGAATCAAAGTCTTGATAAATCTCATATCGTTCTCTCTCGTAAACTTAACCTTTACAAACACCCCTACCCCCTAAAAATACGATATTCTGACGAATTAAAAAAAAATTTAGGTTAATTCCCTTAAAAATTCCTTACAATTTTTTTTACAAGAGAAATACACTCTTATGTGTGCATACATTTTATACTTCTTGTTTGAACTATCATGCAAATAGAGTATTCCCATCTGAATTTTTTTTTTCTTCAATTTTTCATTAATCCATTTTGTATACTCACATTCTAGCAAATATATAATTAAAACATTGACTCGAGTATAAGCAAATAGTGTATACATCACAAACACAAATCACAACAGGGAAAAAACCAGACATCTCGTGAATGAACTTAATCTCTAGCCTTCATTCTTAACTGTCCAAACCTCTTATGCAAAACAGCACGACTTTTAGCCCTGGACGTTCCATAAACAACTTCTTGATCCCAGAATCAAGAGAGAGTCATTATTTTGCCACAAAGAACCGCCGTTCATAAATAACATTGAAACTGGTTAATTAAACATATTTCAAACTCTCCCCCAGAATCTTGTACTATTGTACAATTTCACTCCCAACGTCAAGAAGACATGGAATTATGTCTGGGGACTTGGCTTCCGGCATTCGTCATTGTCACACACGTGACCTCAGCTCAACCAATCACAGCTAATGAAATATTACCACTTCTCTATCGATGGAACAGGTTGCAATTTCCGGATATTTTCATTAATACTATAACGAATATTCTGAAATCTACTTAAAAGTTTCTGGAGCATTCTCAAGTTCGTATTTCACCCGGAAAATAGTCTCTAAACTTGAGGAATTACATACCGGGGATATTTTGTGGACTGTACTGTAGGGACGTGAATGTTTACAGCATTTGAGTTGGACTTTATCCAGTTCCAAATCTTTTCGGTGAGGTGAGTTCACGCTAACACATCAATTAATAGATAGAATATGTTATATCTAAAGAAGCATTATGTAAACATTATTTAGTACATGTTTTGTAAAAAATAAAGACAGTTGAACAAATGTTTGCGCGGTGATTAACATTTCATTTGGTAGCAATGATAACGGTTTTCTTTAAGGGATTGCAGCTTGGGACAAATTTAAGCATTAATCAGCATGTCTGGGCTACAACACACATGCAATGAGAAGGAGAGACGTGAGGATAACTTCAGATATTTATTAACTAGTGCTGCCAAATAAGGAACAAAAATTGACTTGGAATATTTTGTGATTTTCTTGATGCCAGGTAGGTCGAAAAAAACTTAATACATGCCATTTTCATTTGTCAATTTCATCATAATCATCATCATTATTGAGTGCAGTTTCCGCATCGAAGGTTGGCTACCATAGAGCGACATTCCGCCGCTCTGTCTCTTGGTTTGATGATGCAGGTTGTCATAGGTTGACTTGTCCTTCTTTTGATGTACTCGTCCACGTTAGTCTTGGTTTGCCTCTGCCTCTTTTACCTTGAATTTTTCCTTTCAAGTTTAATTTTAGTTGGCTTTGTTTCTTTCAACATGCCCTAAAAGTCTCATGTGTCTTGTTTGAATTGTGTTTAGTAGTTCTCATTCGATATTTACTTGTTTTAAGTCTTCATTATTTGTTTTCTTTTCTTTCCATCCAATTTCTGATTGTCCACCACACAGGAATGTATGTTTACATGTTCAAAATTAGTCCTCTCGGAGCAAGATTTACATGAGGCAATAATCATAGGTGGGCATATTCGACAGCTTCCAGCCTACTCCTGTGACAAAACGTTCTGAAGCCGTAGTTGAGCCCTTTCTATTCATCATCATCGAGTACCAAGCCTGCTGGCGTAGGCGATCATGTCTCTCCACAACTTTTGATCACGACAGTTATTTATCATATATGTTCTTGACCTTCTGCCAAGCCATTCTCTTAAGCTGTCTGGTATATTTTCTCTTTGCTTCCCTATATCTCTTCGTCCCTCAATTTTTCCAGTTGTTACAATATTTTCCAGCTGTTCTCTTCTCATTACGTGGCCAAAAAATGATGATTGTTTCTTACTAATATTAGAAATTGGCTCTCTTTTTGCTTTGACCTCTCTCAGAACCTCTTCATTACTCTTCTTAGCTGTCCATGGTATTCTCAACATTCTTCTGTAAAACCACATTTCTACAGACTCCAGCGATTTTCTTGTCTGTTGTCCTATTGTCTACAATTCACATCCATATGTTAAATGCTCAATAGTAAAATGAAATTTGCGTTTTCTGTAACTTAGTGAGGAATAATAAACAGTAGATTAAATAAAAAATAGTCTCTGCAACAGGAGTGGATGCAGCTCTTGCATGACTCTAAAGTGAACGAGTTAACTTGGGTGTTCTGTCTCGGTCATGCTGGTATACACGGTAATGAAACAGCCGATCAGCTCGCTGGCAACTCTGGCACAGAGTGAGGCTTGCTTCTGGACAAAGAGGACGACATCACCAAGTTTGTTCTTCGTTCCTTAAGAGAATAAGTTAAGGACGGTTGGGACAATGATGTATATTTTGAGAAACTGATGAGTCTAGAAGTGAAAAGGGGTCTGCTTGATCAGGAGTATGTAAAGTAGAGAGCCCCGTTACGCTAAGTGGCGTGTAAAGTAATAGGAGAATGAGTTTATGTTATTTTAAGGAACGTATAGGAGGCCTTATATAAGGTGATTACAGAGATAACGCGGGTAGTAAACATTAAATACGTTTTACCATATGGAGCCACGATAGCTTAGGTTAGTGAACTGGACTACAAAGGACAAGAGGTAGGGTTCGATCCCAGCCGACGACTTCCGGGTTTACCCAGCCTTAAATGGGTACCGGATTTTATTCTGGGAAAGTAAAGCGGCACAGGCGTAATACCGATCACATTACCGCAAAAATCATGTGCTGAAGGTCTGTAAAATTTATGGTCACTGACACCATATTCCCTATACGCCACTTGGCGTGACGGGGGTAATTTACTACTTTTTACAGAGATAACACGGTTATTAACATTCCGAAGAGAGAAATATGAAGAAAAAAAACGTTTATTATACAAAAGATAAAGTAAAGAGCACCGTCACACCGAGTGGCGTATAGGGAATATAGTGACGTATTTAAAAAAATGTAAAGTACTCCCGTCACGCCAAGTGGCGTATAGGGAATATGGTGTTAGTGACCCTATATTTTACAGACCGTCAGCACATGATTTTTGGAGTAATGTGGTCGGTATTACGCCCGTGCTGCTTTACTTTCCCAGAAAAAAATCCGGTATCCATTTAAGGCTGGGTGAACCCGGAAGCTGTCGGTTGGGATCGAACCCTACCTCTTTTCATTTGTAGTCCAGTTCACTAACCACTGAGCTATCGCGGCTCCCATAGTGACGTATAGTGACCATAATTTGTACAGACCATCGGCATAAGATTGTGTAGGTTATGTGGTCGGTATTACGCCCTAGCCGTTTTACTTTCCCAGGAAAAAAATCCGATGCCCATTTAAGGCCGGTGAACTCGAAAGGCGTCGATTAGGTTCGAACACGACCTCTTTTTTTGGAGTCCAGTCTCACGGTTCTCTGAGCTATCTCGGCTCCACTCGAACAGGAGTGCTTATTGGTAAAAGCAGATTTATTTACAACACTTAAGAGATGTTCCAGCTGAAGGCTTACTTGGCCGAAACGTCGATTTTTGTTTTGTCCATTACAACGTATAGCTGTCACCATACCACTTTTTTCTTTTTTTTTTTTTTAGAATTGTATTTAAGAGGAGCAGTCAATCTGCATACGCTTCGAGAGATGACGGAACGAGCGGTGGATCGGATATGGGAATACCTTAACTGCAATAAAACTGATTCAATGAATAGAATAAAATACAATAGTTAAAATTTGTGATGGCCCGCGTAGAAATGTAGGCGAAGACGAAGATTAATATTTTTAGGGTGAGGTCCCCTCTATAAACACACCAAAGAACTATCCTGTTTTGGCTATTTATCTCTATATATGCAGTAAACAGTACAACCTGTTGCGGCCCTGCTGCCTTGCAGGTGAGCTCGGGAGAGTAAAAGGTTAAGGAGGGTACCCTGAAGTAAAACAATCCCACTGCCTTGTGGGTGAGACTTTTTAGTCAAAGGCTAGCGGAGCCAACCGTAAACAAACCGACGGAAGGCAACAGAAAACCACCGTCGTAATATCTTTGTACAATCATGAATCGCCACAGTAAGCAGCTTTTCAAAGAGTGAGGAAGATACTATGCAATCCATTTTGGACAATAGAAACAAGAAAAAGAGTTCTCAAACATATGGATGTGAATCATGGACAATAGGACAACAAACAAGATAATCACTGGAGTCTGAAGAAATGTGGTTTTACAGAAGAAATTTGAGAATATCATGGACAGCTAAGAAGAGTAATGAAAACATTCAGAAAGAGGCCAAAGCAAAAAGAGAGCTAATTTCCAATATTAGAAAGAAACAATCATAATTTTTTGGCCACGTAATGAGAAGAGAACAACTGGAATATATTGTAACAACTGGGAAAAATGAGCAACGAAGAGATAGAGGAAAGCAAAGAGAAAAATTACCAGACAGATTAAAAGAATGGCTTGGCAGAAGGTCAAAAACAGAAATGATAAATAACTGTCGAGATCGAAAGTTGGGGATCACCTACGCCAGCAGGCCCGTACTTGATGATGATGATGATATATATATCATCTACTTCTTAGCATAACTTGTTGCAGGTTTTCGTTCACTTTCACTCTTATCTAAGTCATCCACGCGTGTACTAGTTTCATGTTTCACGTTCTGTCATTCGTCACTTCAATCCTCGATTTTGCAGCCGCACTCGTTAGCCCCAATGCTTCCACGCTGTTTTAGATACTGCTGTTAATAGAATACAGTTATACAGACATACATCTATACAGAGTCGGACAGGCAGGCAGGAAGACGGACGGACGGACGGACGGATGAATGGAAAGATAGATGGGATGGATAGATGGATGGATAGATGGATAGATGGGATGGATAGATGGATGGATAGATGGGATGGATAGATGGATGGATAGATGGATAGATGGGATGGATGGATGGATATTATATATAAACTAAACATGAGCGTATCGCTAGGTATCTCTGTGTAGCAGAACAGAATCATTGCATGCATTTACAGATGATACAGAGAATATGTTTTCAATGGGACTTGAACATTGCCTAGTGGTCGGTGCAGCAGTAGAATTTGTTTTAGCTCCTGTCCTGCACCTTTCAGCGCTGTTGGAAACACGTGTAGTTGACGTAGCTCTTACTGTGACGTCAAATATGGTATTTATCCATCTGGAGGTCAAATCGCCAAACAGCAGCACAGATGATGTTGCATGAGTATCATAGATAATAGCTTGTGGCCAGGATCGATGAACCAGCACCATCCAGATCCTACTCCACCTCTTCGTGGTGCCTCTAGTAACAAACTAAGCAGTCTAGTCTGGCCAAGTGAGTAGGAATCGAAGGGAAGCCAACACGGTACTCAAAAAAAATATCGTGCCACGGATTTGAAGTCGGAAGTGTTGGGCCGAAAGGCGCACATATTCTCAATTATACTGTAAACCACAACACAACGCAGACACACGCACTTAATGTCCTTTTAAGTGCGGATGACGAAGAGGTGTACTCCTTTAGTTATCGGGCTAACGCAAGCAAGCATCTGCTTCTTCTTCTTTCCTTCCTCATCTGCCTTTCAGCATCGACGGGAGATATAATTTGCGGTCTTTTGCTCTTCTGTTCGCCTCTGCTGCTGTTATGTTTCCTAGTGTTTCTAATATTCCATCGACCCATCTTTTTCGCAAGTATCTGCACAAGTATATAATTTATTAAAAGGGTAAGGAAAGGTGGGGGGGGGGGGTGGCGGGCGACTGGGTGGTATAGGTAGCAGACATCGGTCTCTGGGCAGGATACTCGCAGGTTCAAATCCAGCCATGTGCAGTGGGAATTTTTTACTTCAAATCCGTTGTTTCTTCTTGACATTACACCTCCCCATGTTTCAGGGAAGTGAGATCCGATGTCTCGGCCGCCCTAGACCTTCCAAAAATATGAGATCTCGTGAAAAGCGAAAAAAAAATATGAGATCTCGTGAAATAGGGAAAAAATATAAGATCTCGTGAAAGGGCGAAAAGAATATGAGATCTCGCGAGCACATGCGCACGTTAAAGAAACTATTGACAGTTAATTTTTGAAAATTGTAGACCAAGAAAATCCGCTGTCCGGGCAAACTCTGCACACGTTGAAGACGGATGTTTCGGTCCGAAAGGCGCAGACATCGCAAGTTTGCTGTAAACTTGAAAACACAACCAATGTCCACTTAAGAAATTGCGAGTATATACAGGGAAAGAGGTATGTTTACAGCACTCGGAAAAAATGACAGAATAATCAACAACATAAAACAAACCAATGAAAAACATATGGTCCTAAGCAGGATCGAACACGTACTCCTTGACGCAGAAAAATGCCACCGAGTGCATCCATTCTTTCCATCCTATTCTACCTATTCGTCTATAAATCCACATTTTAAAAGCTTCAATTTCCTGTTCTGTTTTCTTGTCTAATGTCCATGTTTCTGCATCATACAGGAATATTGAAAAGATATAACATTTTGCTAGTCTTAGTTTTAGCCTTGGTGGTATTTGTTTTGATGTTGGTATGTTATTCATGTCTTCCCGTACAAGACGGCTGTATTGTGAACATCGTATTTATTAAACGTAGAGAGAGAGAGAGAGAGCCGTGTATTCATGATGTTCCATTTGAGGCTATAGCTTGTTTCATAAGTCGTGCCCAACTTTAAAAATCAATATCTTTTAAACCGCTTTTTGTATTTTTTTCAAAATTTGCATGTATAGTTATAATGATTAGAACCCAACAGGGAATTAATTTCATTAAAAAACAAACATTTGGTTATTATTATTGCTTATTTGATTTATATAAATTTATAACGACCATTGATGTAGTCAAAACTTAGTGTTTACAGTATTTAAGTTAAAAATAGCGATTACAAATCTATACACGCTCAAATTTACGATTTTGCACGCTTTCCGCGTGAGTTGTCTGACACAATTAGACACTTGTAGTAAACACGAGGCATTGTGTGTTCCATTTCCGTTAATTCAGCGGCGTAACGTGGAACAATAACATTTATCATGAGTCTTAAAATGAAATTCTGCAGTTTACAAAACATCGCAATAAAAATGTATGACTATTTTTGCAAAGAGGCTAAACGAGGAAGATTATTTCATTCTTTAGAAAACCCTGAGAATAGGACAAGACACATTTTGGATTTATCTAAACGGTCATTTAATCGCTGGATTCAAGCACGTGACCGTCAATGTTTAAAATATACAAAATCACAAGGAAGAGCAAAAATGTTGGATAATTTCGACAGTGAACTTATTAGAAGTGAAATTCGCAAAATGTTGGGTATGAATGAAACTGTTACAATAAGAAAATTAAAAGTATCGCTGAAAAAGAACAACAGTATTGAAATATCAAAGTCTACATTATGGAGGAATGTGAGAGCTGCAGGCTTTACATTCAGAAAGTATTCCAATGGACGAAACATCATCTGTGAGAAGCCACATATAGTAGTCATGAGAAGCAAGTACTTACGTGAAGTAAAAGAGGTGCGCAAGCAAGGTTATGATATTGTGTACTTGGATGAAACATGGATCAATGCTCACCACACTAACCAAAGGGAATGGCAGTCATCAGATGGAAAGATTAAGAGATTAATACCTAATAATTAATAATCATGCAGGTAGTCGACAACATGGACTAATACAGAATGCAGAGCTCCTTTTTCTTTCAAAATCCATAGACAATCGGGATTATCACTCTGAGATGAATGGTCACATATTTAGACATTGGATTGAAAATTCTGTTCTCCCAGCACTAGATCGACCATCTTGCCTAATAATGGACAAAGGAGCGTACCACAACATTGTTGCACTTGAAGATAAAGTGCCGACGTCATCCAGTACAAAAGATGCTATTAAGATATGGCTCACAAAGGAGCACATACAATTTAATAACATGTACTTAAAACCTGAATTACTATCTCTAGTAAAGCAAAAACAGAGGACAAAGATTTTTCAAATAGATAAGATTATCCAAGAGCACGGTCATATAAGTTTGAGGCTGCCACCTTACCATGCTCATTTAAATCCAATAGAACTAATCTGGGCAAAATTAAAAGGACAAGTGGCAGATGAAAATACAACATTCAAAATATGCGATGTAAAGACTCTTGCTAATCTCGCTTTATTAAATATAGACAAAGATTATTGGGCTAAATGTGAAGACCACGTCTTAAAACAGGAAGAGGAATATTGGAAAAAAATGATGGTTTGTGGAATGTTCAACCCCAAACAGTTATTAATCTTTTAGACTCGTCTGATTCAGAATGAAAGTATATATCCCCCACAATGTTGGCCCCTATATTACCTTAAATTAGTTCAACAAACGGTCCTTTTCAGGACCACACAACTATGAAAATTGGACATACAGGTATACCTTGATATTGTTATCGTCCGTCCTCGAACTGAGCAGACAATAATTCTCCTGGTGTTTTGTTTTATCCAGTTATTTCCCCATTACGGCCACGCCTTTACCTAGTGAAATTAATCGTAGACCAGCAACTACGGTAATTTCTATTCTTTAGGGCTTCACAATTTACAATTTTGACAAACATCAAAGAAATATCGCCGCTTTAAGAAACTGCAGCTGCAAGATATTTGTTAAATATACATTTAAAGGGTCTTTTGCATTCTAATAACATTTGGAAAATTTCAAAAGTATTTAACAAACGGTTAGAGAGTAATAGCGTTTTGAAGTTGGGCATATGTTTTGAAACGAGCTATAATAGTCTGGCTACTAGTAATTTTATCCAGGTGTTGCGGGGTCTAATGGCTTTTTTGATCTCCCGGTTTGTGCTGGAGAAATTAGCGATTCTCCTTGTTCAATCCTTGGAGCACACTGACAGACTTAGTCACCTTCTCCATTTCTTTCTTGATTTCCCGGTTTGTGCTGGAGAAGTTAGTGATGCTCCTTGTTCAATCCTTGGAGCACACTGACAGACTTAGTCAACTTCTCCATTTCTTTCTTGATCTCCCGGTTTGTGCTGGAGAAGTTAGTGATTCTCCTTGTTCGATCCTTGGAGCACACTGACAGACTTAGTCACCTTCTCCATTTCTTTCTTGATCTCCCGGTTTGTGCTGGAGAAGTTAGTGATTCTCCTTGTTCGATCCTTGGAGCACACTGACAGACTTAGTCACCTTCTCCATTTCTTTCTTGATCTCCCGGTTTGTGCTGGAGAAGTTAGTGATTCTCCTTGTTCGATCCTTGGAGCACACTGACAGACTTAGTCACCTTCTCCATTTCTTTCTTGATCTCCCGGTTTGTGCTGGAGAAGTTAGTGATTCTCCTTGTTCAATCCTTGGAGCACACTGACAGACTTAGTCACCTTCTCCATTTCTTTCTTGATCTCTCGGTTTGTGCTGGAGAAGTTAGTGATTCTCCTTGTTCAATCCTTGGAGCAAACTGACAGACTTAGTCACCTTCTCCATTTCTTTCTTGATCTCTCGGTTTGTGCTGGAGAAGTTAGTGATTCTCCTTGTTCAATCCTTGGAGCACACTGACAGACTTAGTCTCCTTCTCCATTTCTTTCTTGATCTCTCGGTTTGTGCTGGAGAAGTTAGTGATTCTCCTTGTTCAATCCTTGGAGCACACTGACAGACTTAGTCACCTTCTCCATTTCTTTCTTGATCTCTCGGTCGTGCTGGAGAAGTTAGTGATTCTCCTTGTTCAATCCTTGGAGCACACTGACAGACTTAGTCACCTTCTCCATTTCTTTCTTGATCTCCCGGTTTGTGCTGGAGAAGTTAGTGATTCTCCTTGTTCAATCCTTGGAGCACACTGACAGACTTAGTCACCTTCTCCATTTCTTTCTTGATCTCCCGGTTTGTGCTGGAGAAGTTAGTGATTCTCCTTGTTCAATCCTTGGAGCACACTGACAGACTTAGTCACCTTCTCCATTTCTTTCTTGATCTCTCGGTTTGTGCTGGAGAAGTTAGTGATTCTCCTTGTTCAATCCTTGGAGCACACTGACAGACTTAGTCACCTTCTCCATTTCTTTCTTGATCTCTCGGTTTGTGCTGGAGAAGTTAGTGATTCTCCTTGTTCAATCCTTGGAGCACACTGACAGACTTAGTCACCTTCTCCATTTCTTTCTTGATCTCTCGGTTTGTGCTGGAGAAGTTAGTGATTCTCCTTGTTCAATCCTTGGAGCACACTGACAGACTTAGTCTCCTTCTCCATTTCTTTCTTGATCTCTCGGTTGTGCTGGAGAAGTTAGTGATTCTCCTTGTTCAATCCTTGGAGCACACTGACAGACTTAGTCACCTTCTCCATTTCTTTCTTGATCTCCCGGTTTGTGCTGGAGAAGTTAGTGATTCTCCTTGTTCAATCCTTGGAGCACACTGACAGACTTAGTCACCTTCTCCATTTCTTTCTTGATCTCTCGGTTTGTGCTGGAGAAGTTAGTGATTCTCCTTGTTCAATCCTTGGAGCACACTGACAGACTTAGTCTCCTTCTCCATTTCTTTCTTGATCTCTCGGTTGTGCTGGAGAAGTTAGTGATTCTCCTTGTTCAATCCTTGGAGCACACTGACAGACTTAGTCACCTTCTCCATTTCTTTCTTGATCTCTCGGTTGTGCTGGAGAAGTTAGTGATTCTCCTTGTTCAATCCTTGAAGCACACTGACAGACTTAGTCACCTTCTCCATTTCTTTCTTGATCTCCCGGTTTGTGCTGGAGAAGTTCGTGATTCTCCTTGTTCAATCCTTGGAGCACACTGACAGACTTAGTCACCTTCTCCATTTCTTTCTTTCTTGATCTCCCGGTTTGTGCTGGAGAAGTTAGTGATTCTCCTTGTTCAATCATTGGAGCACACTGACAGACTTAGTCACCTTCTCCATTTCTTTCTTGATCTCTCGGTTTGTGCTGGAGAAGTTAGTGATTCTCCTTGTTCAATCCTTGGAGCACACTGACAGACTTAGTCACCTTCTCCATTTCTCTCTGATGATCGAAGGATCATCCTTGGAGCGGGTGGTTGGGTCGATAACTCGCCGGTCTCCAAGAGGAGAACATGGGTTCCTATACCCATAGGGTCAACAGTCTACCCCTCTCCCCACTTCGAGGGTGAAATTCAGCCCCGAGCACCTACTGGTGACTGGACAAGCGACCTTGACCCACAGGTCCTATAAGTGTCGTCACCCCCCTACCCCATTTTCAACAGATCCCAACAATGGGGAAAGAGCCGCAAAGATAGTTTTTAGAATTCTGCAGAAGTCGAGGCTAGTCCATCTTTTATATCATCTACCCATCTCATTCTCTGTCTACTTCTCCTTCAAGCGCTTTTCTTGCAGAATGACCTTGGCTAGGCCTGAGGATAGAGGTAAGTGGCAAAACAATTTCCTGTTGGTCATTTGTGTCTAAAGAGCTAAAATAACTAGGCAAGGCCCGATCTTCTCCAGGGCGGCAGTGATGGTACTAGTCGGAGATCGCTACCAGTGTCTCTCATATTGGGATCTTCTGCCTGCCATCACGAGTGGAGACCATAATCAGCACTACTTAGCGTATGTTAGTGATTGCCCAGCACCAAAATGGTTTTATAATATTAGATCTACAATTTTAACATACCCAACCTTAAACCAAAGATGTATTATAATATTAGATCTACTATTTTAACATCTATCTATCTATCTATTGACCTTTCGAGCCGTAACCGCCCATAGGGCGTAGACCAAGATACACCTTCTCCTATATGAATTTTTGTTCTAGCAGTTTTCTTTTAAGATATTTTATCAAATCTCGCCATCTGTCTCTGTTCTGTGCAAGCAGTTCTATCTCATTGAGGGAGCCGATTCCTGCTGCTCTTGCCTCTCTCATCAATGTTCTTCTCATGTCTCCCTGGGTCTTCCTCTTTTTCTTTTACCTGTTGTTTCCCATATGAGGGCTTGCTTTGCTATTCGATTATTATCTCTTCTCATCACATGTCCAACGTATGACCATCGTCTTTTCTTTATTACTGAAGATATTAGTGGTTGATTGGCGATTTCTCTAATTTCCTCGTTTGTTTTGAATTCGTTCCATTCTATACCAAGTATTTTCCTTAGACATTTATTTTCGAATGCGTTCAACTTTGTTTCTATATCTCTTGTTGTTTTCCAGCTTCCAGCTTTCACCGCATACGTAAGGGTTGATAGTACATTTGATTTGAATAGCCTAAGTTTTGTGTTTGTGCTAATGGTTTTTGATTTCCACAACTTTTCAAGGCTTCTGAAAGACATTGCTGCTTTAGCCAGTCTGATTCTAATTACTATTTTTAACATACTCAATCTTAAACAAAAGATGTATTATAATATTAGATCTACTATTTTAACATACCCAACCTTAAACCAGAGATGTATTATAATATTAGATCTACTATTTTAACATACTCAACCTTAAACCAAAGATGTATAAATATTAGGTCTACTGTTTTAACATAAACAACCTTAAACCAAAGATGTATTATAATATTAGATCTACTATTTTAACATCATCATCATCAAGTACCAGGCCTACTGGCGTAGGTGATCATGTCTCTCCACAACTTTCGATCTCTGCAGCTATTTATCATTTCTGTTGTTGACATTCTGCCAAGCCATTCTCTTAAGCTGTCTGGTATCTTTTCTCTTTGCTTCCCTCTATCTCTTCGTCCCTCAATTTTTCCAGTTGTTACAATATATTCAGTTGTTCTCTTCTCATTACATGGCCAAAAAATGATGATTGTTTCTTCCTAATATTGGAAATTAGTTCTCTTTTTGCTTTGACCTCTCTCAGAACATCTTCATTACTCTTCTTAGCTGTCCATGGTACTCTCAACATTCTTCTGTAAAACCACATTTCTACAGACTCAAGTGATTTTCTTGTCTGTTGTCCGTGATTCGCATCCATATGTTAAGACTGGCTCTACATAACATTTAAGAACTCTTTTTCTTGTTTCTGTTGACAAAAATGGATTGCATAGTATCTTCTTCACTTTTTGAAAAGCTGCTTTTGCCTTAGTCATTCTGCATCTCACCTCTTTTGTACATCTTCCGTCTGAGGTTAACAAAGTTCCCAAATATTTAAATTCATTTACATGTTTTAATATTGTTCCACTTGCCTTATTTTGCACTGACGTGATGTCTTTTTCTTTGTTGTTACCATTACCTCTGTCTTTTTGCTATTAAGGCTGAGTCCTTTATTTTTGCTTTCTTTCACTATAATGTCCATCATTTCTTGTAACTCATTTTTACTCTTAGCGATTAAGACTGTATCTTCAGCATGCCTTAGATTATTTATATTATGACCTCCAATTGTTATTCCAGGCATGTCCCTTATTGATCTTAAAATAATCTCATTATAAGTATTAAACAAATCTGGTGACAGCACACAACCTTGTCTAACACCCTGTTTTATTTGTTGAAACATTCCCATTTGGTTACCAGTTCTTATGGCCGCTGTTTGTTGCCAGCACATGTTTTTTATTATTCTTAGATCTTTGTTGTCTACGTTTATGCTTTCTAAAATTATTTTATTATTTCTTGGTGCTTTACTTTGTCAAATGCCTTGGTGTAATCTATGAAACATAGGTGTACACACACGTCGCATTATTTTTCCTCTCATTCACCCTTTATTACTCGTTCCACATCTAGTTCTAGCTTCTTTAAAAGATTAACATGTTAGTTTACTTTGTTTTCGTGATGTAATAATAACGAAAGAAATTCTTTTCAATTTCTATATTTCATGCTATTGGCCATGTAATGAGTAGAGAACAACTGGAATATATTGTGACAAGTGGAAAAATTGAGGGACGAAGAGATAGAAAGGAAGCAAAGAGAAAAAAATAACAGACAGCTTAAGAGAATGGCTTGGCAGAAGGTCAACAACAGAAATGATAAATAACTGTCCAGATCGAAAGTTGTGGAGAGACATGATCACCTACGCTAGCAGGCCCGGTACTTGATGATGATGATATTATTCCTAGATTTCAATTACATTTTGCCATTCCTATTCTTTTGTTTATTTCAGCTGTACATTTTCCATCACTGGTTATAGTAAACATACCTCTTCCCCTGAATTGATTCGCTGAATATCGCATCGGAAGCTTCCTTCTATAATAATATTCATTTATTAATTTGTTTATTATTTATTGTCTCCACTTAAGACAGACGATCTTTGAGTATTTTTACAATTCTTTTTAAAGAAATATAAGCTTGAAATGTTTACAATTTCTATTTTCATTTTGATAAGTCAGCTGATAACGAACTTGTAGAATTACAATGGTGTGGTCTTCATCCATTTTTTTAAATGTTGTTGCTGCAGTCATTAGTGGTATCACATTATTCGCAAGTCAGCATTGCAAATGTGTCCCAGTCTTGTCGTTTCAACCGGAAAATGGCTTTATCTCATTGAGGACATGTTCAATATTTAGTTCCAATTTGATTAGACAATATGTCGCCGCTAGCGGTTATATCGGCTCGTTTTCAACTACTACTCCCTGCTGTGGTCACGTGGGAGTTTTTTCAAAGAGACATATGTGTCTCCTGCTGATACCTCTGTGGCCTATGGGGTGAAGGTTACTGTTTGATCCGGACCTGCTAATTTGTCCGGTAGGGGACTGGCTTAGCTCACAGTAAACAAGCTATTAAATTCATCCACCCGGCCGCCACATGTGGACGCGCCTGGTAGGGGTGTGGTCAATATATTTCAACCTGGATGTTCTGTCTTCTTTTAAATGCTCACACGAAAACAACTCCTCTTCGTTGTCCTCTCTTATGATTCTAATATAACATAACATAGCATAGCATAGCATAGCATAGCATAACATAGCATAGCATAACATAACATAACATACATAGCATAGCATAACATAACATAACATAGCATAGCATAACATAGCATAGCATAACATAACATAACATAACATAACATAGCATAACATAACATAGCATAGCATGACATGACATAGCATAACATAGCATAGCATAACATAACATAACATAGCATAGCATAGCATAGCATAACATAACATAACATAACAAAGCATAGCAGAGCATAAAGTAACATAACATAGCATAGCATGATATAACATAACATGGCATAACATAGCATAGCATAGCATAGCTTAGCATAACATGACATGACATGACATAAAATAACATAACATAACATAGCACAGCATAGCATAACATAACATAGCATAGCACAGCATAGCATTGCATAACATAACATAACATGGCATAACATAGCAAAACATAACATAACAGAGCATAGCATAGCATAACATAACATGACATGACATGACATGGCATAACATGACATAACATGACATGACATAACATAAGTGAGCGTAGATGCGTTGTGTTGTAGTTCATCATTGTGATAATTTGGAATACTTGGTTATAACAGGTAAAATACGAGGAAAGAGAGATCGCGGAAGACAAATAGAGTAAATACTGGATAGCTTGATGTCATGGCATGCAAACAGTCAACAACAGAACTGATACGATGCACTGTAGGTAGAAGATTGTGGTTAGGACATGATCGCCTACGCCAACCGGTATGGCACATGATGATGGTGTGCTATTTTAGCCTTTGGGCCCAACGTATCACACCTCAACAAGACATTGAAAGCAACAATTTCTCTTCCCTCTTCAATACTTACTCGCATGTCCAGACAGGTTAGTCAATTCTAGGAAGCACTGTTGAGAGGTGGAGTATGGTCTTCATTAGCTGTTATCACTGACCTCCATCTGCACAGCTGCTGGTGAAAGTCTTGAACACAAGATCTTTCTTTCTGGCGTTCACTCGATGGATACCAATGACTTTACAGCCCGCTTTGCTATCCGTGCTTTAAAGGACTTTGAGTGGCCGTAGTTGCGATGTGTTGTTGTGGTGTTGGGCCTTTCGGCCCAATATATCCGACTTAAGAACGACATTTTTTTAGTACCGTGTTGCATTTTCTCTTCGATATCTTCTCGATGATATTTGTCTGACTAGTCTGTTTCTAGCGGCACTACAAAAGATGGAGTAAGCTACAAGCTACAAGCTTTGTTGCTGTCACGCGTCTTGCCTCGGTAAAAATGTTTGTAGTTTGTAAGCTCGAAATGATAATCATGGACTTTATGCAGAAGTATAAAAAATGTGTATACTTGTGAGTGATAAAGCTCTTTATGACGTGGAAGTATTCTCCTTCCTCTTCTGCGTACACCTGACAGCTGCCTCTCTTTATTGTCCCTACTTAAAAGTACATCAATGGGTCGTAGAGTTTTATGACGTCATATACAAAAAATACACAACAAGCCCTTTTTCGGAATCCCCAGGAAAAAATACAAAGAGGAAGACCAGGGAATTATGTGAGAAGACAGATAAAAGCAGAGATGAAGATGATGGGGAAGATATCTTAAAAGAATGGCAAGAAACAGAACAGCTTTGAAAGTGTTTGTTGAAGAACTATGCTCCACAGGGAGCTGAAAGGTAGAAGAAGATGTACAAAAAAACTGTCATAATTTATTTTGGCCACAATAGCAACTACAGCACATGATGTTTGGTTACCATTTTAACTTTAAAGAAAGCCTCAGCCTAAACAATAAGAAAACAGAAGTAATGGTCATATCGAAGAGACAACCATCACCTTTATAGAACATGAAAAGAAGTAGGAAAAATCGTACATAAATGGAGAGCGTCAAAAACTTTGGTAAGGAAAAGTAAAGTAGCCCCGTCACGCCAAGTGGCGTAAAGGGAAATATGGTGTTAGTGACCCTATATTTTACAGACCTTCAGCACATGATTTTTGGGGTAATGAGGTCGGTATTACGCCCGTGCTGCTTTACTTTTCCAGAAAAAAATCCGGTACCCATTTTAAGGCTGGGTCAACCCGGAAGCCGTCGGTTGGGATCGAACCCTACCCCTTGACCTTTGTAGTCCAGTTCACTAACCAGTGAGCTATCGCGGCTCTCAAAATCTTTGGTACAATAATAATATCAGATGAAAGATGAACCATATAAATGAAGAAAAAAAAACAGAATAGCTCTGGCTAGAATAGCATTTAAGAAAATGAAAAACGTATAGTGCTACAAGAGGTGAGAAATGGGAGTTTGTCGACGCAATAATGAGCCAGTTCTGACCTATGGAAGCAAATTGTAGACAGCAAACAAGAACATGAAAAAAATTATTAGAGGCCACAGAGATGGGATTTCTCAGACGAATGTTGAGACCGCTCTTGACAGCTAAAAACACGAACGAGAAAATTCTCAAAGTGACCAACACAAAAAGGGAACTCCTAAAAAAAAAACATAAGAAAAAAACAATCATCATTTTTTCTGGCACATCATGAGAAGAGGAAAGTTGGAATACTTAGTTACAACTGGCAAAATAGAGAGAAAGAGAGATCGCGGACGACAAAGAAAGAAAATACTAGATAGCTTGGTGTCATGGCATGGAAAACAGTCAACAACAACACTATGCTTTTTAAACAGAAAATTATGGAAGGACATGATCGCCTACGCCAACCGGTATGGCACATGATGATGATTTGTCGCTATGATTTTGTTTTGAACAATGTTATACATTACTGATCATTATAAAATATTCTTTTCTTGATGCGCTTGAAACGTATCCTTGAGCGCTGCCATCACTTTCCAAATTACTGAGGAAGGTCTCCGCTCGGTGATTAAATTCCATGACACCCGAAATTTATCACTGTTGTGTTGATTCATCATCATCACCATCATCGAGTGCCTTCTCCGCAACGAAGGTTGGCTACCATGGATCGCCATTCTACTCTGTTTCTTGCTTTGATGGTGCAGGCTGTCATAGATTCACTTGTCCATCTTTTGATGTTACTCGTCCATGTTAGTCTTGGTCTGCCTCTGCCTCTTTTACCTTGTATTTTTCCTTCCAATATTACTTTTAGTAAGCTGTTGTGTCTTTTAACATGCCCCAAAAATGTCATGTGTCTTGTCTTAATTGTATTTAGTAGTTCTCTTTTTATTTTAGTTGTTTTAAAACCTCATCGTTTGTTATCTTGTGTTGATTAATTACATTTAAATATTATACTGCCCACTCTAATTACATTTAAATCTTATACTACCCACCCTAATTACATTTAAATCTTATACTACCCACTCTAATTACATTTAAATCTTATACTACCCACTCTAATTACATTTAAATCTTATACTACCCACTCTAATTACATTTAAATCTTATACTACCCACTCTAATTACATTTAAATCTTATACTACCCACTCTAATTACATTTAAATCTTATACTACCCACCCTAATTACTTTTTTTTTCGTTCGCCAGCTTTTACCTCTGACGAAGTCCCTAGAGACTTCTCTATCTTGGAATCTTGGGTGTTAATCCATTTTCCCTGGCAGCCGTGTGTACAGGGGTCCCTCGCCGCACAGGCAGATAACTCCGACTTCGGAGGTGCTCATATTTTTTTACATCGATGAGTAATTGACGTGTCAAGCCGGGCCTCGCTTCTGAGACCAGGGGTGGTTGCCGCAGAGAGAAATCGATAAATAAAAATCCCAACCGGTGTAACCCGGATTTGAACCCACAACCTCCCTACACCCGCTCTAATTGGGAGCCGCGATAGTTAGTGGTTAGTGAACTGGACTACATAGGACAAGAGGTAGGGTTCGATCCCAAACGACAGCTTCCGGTTCACCCAGCCTTTAATGGGTACCGGATTTTTTTCTGGGAAAGTAAAGTGGCACGGCCCTAATACCGACCACATTACTCCAAAAATCATGTGTCGAAGGTCTGTAAAATGTATGGTCACTAACACCATTTTCCCTATATGCCACTTGGCGTGACGGGGGTACTTTAATTTTTTTTTTTTTTTTTTTTTTTTTTTTTGCTACCCACTCTAATTATATTTAAATTAGTTACTGCCCATTCTAATTACATTTAAATGTCCACTCTCCGATGTGTCATGGCGGCTGTATATAGATAGTTTTTTTTTTTCTGACTCGGCTCTTCCTGAAGTGTTTAAATGATTTGCATGACAGTCTAGTTGTGAAATTATATGCTGCTATTCCACGTTGTAGTTATGTTTACTTATGACGCTCGGGTCGACTCTGAACTTTAGCAATATTTCAGTCGAATATTATGTTTTCTTCTTGGCATCCATGGGTCAACGTGTCTTCGCGCTTCGATAAGCAAACATCTATTTTGATAACAATGACACGTAGCGGGAATATCCATCCAGAACATACAACGTCTGTAACGGTAGATAGTGGGTGGGTGGGAGTGGGGGAGATAGAGATAGAGGAGGCATCCGAAATTATCAACGGCCTAGAAAACGATAACAGTAGAGTTTATGGTACACAAGAGGCATATTAAGGGCACGAAAGACGAATGTGGCAGACCAGCGTGAAAGAGCTTGGAGCCGCATTAGTTGTTATTTCAAGGAAAGGCACGACAAGGTGAAAGTGGCAGAGGCAGACCAAGACTAACATGGACGAGTAACATCAAAAGTTGGACACACCAGCCTATGCCAACCTGCACTATCAAAACAAGAGACAGAACTGAATGGCGCTCCATGGTAGTTAACCTTCAATGCCGAGACAGCATTTAATGAAGATGATGTGTGCCCACTCAAATTATATTTAAATCGTCCACCTTCATACACCTTTCTTGTCTTCGTATAACAATCATTCTTTATTTTCTTCTAAACTATTACAGTTGCCATAGGCTGATTTGTCCATCTGTTCATGTTACTCGTTGATGTTAGTCTTGTATGCCTCTGTCTCTTTCACCTTGTATTTTCACTTCCAAGATTACTTTTTGTAGGCTGCTGTGTCTTTTAACATGGCCCAAAAATCGCATGTGTCTTTTTTGAAATGTGTTTAATAGTTCTCTTTTCATTTTTAGTTGTTTTAAGACTTCATAGTTTTGTTTTTTTTTTTTTTTTTTCTTTCCATCCAATTCTACATATTCTTCTATATATCCACATTTCAAAAACTTCAATTTACTTTTCTGCTTTCTTGTCTAATCTCCATGTTTCTGCACCATACAGGAATATTGAAAAGATATAACATTTTGCTTTTCTTAGTTTTAGCCCTGGTGTTATTTGTTTTGATGTTAGTATATTTTTCATGGCATTAAAATTACTCTTTGCCATTCCTATTCTTTTGTTTATTTCAATTGTACATTTTACATCATTGGCACAAGGTAGTTGTAGCTCTGAACTGTCGCTAGGTCTATTCCTTCAATTTTGAATTCCACATGTATCTTTTGAATGTTATCTTTGTTTATGATCATAGTTTTAGTCTTTTTTGGGGCCTCATAAACTGGTACTCAAAAATGTCGCGCTGAAGTCGGATGTATTGGACCAAGGCGCAATAAAAGCGACCATTACGATTCATCAACGACCACTTTATGTCTCTTTAAGAGGGAAAGACGGAGAGGTCTATCCACTTCTTTAGTAGTCAACTAGTGAGCGGCAAAATAACAAGAAATAAAAGCAAGCAAATAACAACGTTTCCAATATATTATAACAATAAAATATCACAAGTAATATCTCATTCAATATATTATAACAATAAAATATCACAAGTAATATCTCATTCCAAAATATTATAACAATAAAATATCACAAGTATATCTCATTCCATATATTATAACAATAAAATATCACAAATAATATCTCATTCCAATATATTATAACAATAAAATATCACAAGTAATATCTCATTCCAATATATTATAACAATAAAATATCACAAGTAATATCTCATTCCAATATATTATAACAATAAAATATCACAAGTAATATCTCATTCCAATATATTATAACAATAAATAGTACAGGGAAAATACAAGGTAAAAGAGGCAGACAAAGACTAACATGGACAAGTAACATCAAAAGATGGACAAGTCAACCTATGACAAACTGCACCATCAAAGCAAGAGACAGAGTGGAATGGTGCTCCATGATAGCCAACCTTCGATGCGGAGACGGCACTCGATGATGATGAAAATAGTACAACGGCGAACCCACTTTTATGTTTTCTTCTGCAACGCTCTTTCCAATAAGGATCCTTATCTTTCAGCTCAAACTGCGACTATCCTGTCGTGTCCATTGACATGTTTGCTGTTCACCTTGTCTTTCTTGAGCTTGTAACCTTATCCCGTAACTTCCAACTTCGTTACAAGTCTTTTAACCATGAGCCAATTTGCACGTTTCTTTCCCTCCATTTGAATGCTGAAACCGAACCCAAGCATTACTTACACACAAAAATTACACAAAATCCGATCTAGAGTCAGTTATCGTGTCCGGACACGTCGATCCGGACATTCAGTCATCGAGGGTACGTGCGCGCTCCAATTTCAGGGTTCCGCATGTCCTTATCTTAAAAATCTACCGAGGCACACTCTCCCGTATCTGAACAATCTAACGTGACAGATTCGTTCTTTTGCCCCGAATGTAACGTGGCACGCAAGTTGGGAGAATATTTTCTCATCAGTAATTTGCAAGTTGTAGAAACGACACACGAAAATATTTTGGACGTGGGAAGTCGTTTCTACGGCACACTTAAAACCCACTTATTATTATTTCGGTTTTAATCTCAGGGAAAAAGCGAGACTGCGACTGTGGCTTTCAATTGCTTCAGCTGTATTGCATTTGTACGATTGGCGTTTAGATGCGAATGCGCAAGTCAAGGCTGAAAGCGATCGGTGACTCATAGCTGACTGCTTAGGCCAGAATTGGAAAACAAGAACTAGTAAAGGAGTAAAGGTATCAAGGTACATCAAGATGTATAGAGATGTGAGGCTGCTGTAAAGCTGTTGATAATAATGACAAGCTAAAAAAAAGATAAAAGAGTGGTATGACAACAGCTTTACGTAAGTGAGAAACAAAACAAAAGCCGAACGACGTTTCGGCCAAGTAGGCCTTCAGCTATGACAATAAACAACAACATAAAAAAAGAACTATCCTGACTCTATATCACCCTACGTAGCGCCCATAATAAATGACCACGTGGTCTGGTCAGCGGTTGAAATGGAAAAGGGAAGCAACCTCGTTGTCAAAAATAGCGTCTTGAAGACAGATACTTCCGGTCGAACCAAGCAAATACCGCAACTTTCTGTAAACCACACGACATCACTACTACGTCCATTTAACAATCTATTAAGGGTCACCGGTGAGGAGTGGCCAAAAGAAAAAAAGGAGCTCTTAAGAAACATAAGAAAGAAACAATCAACATTATTTCTTGCACATCATGAGAAGAGGAGAGTTAGAAAATGTGGTTACGACAGGCAAAATGATAACGGTGATTTAAACTAATAAAATGGTGGATTGGTTGGTCTAAAGGCAAGACGCCGGCCTCGAGACAGAGAGGTTGTTAGTTCAAATCCCGGCTGAACCGGTTGGGATTTTTATTTATGATTTCTCTCTGCGGCAACCACCCCAGGTTTCAGCATCGAGACCCGGCATGAAGTGTCAATTACTCATCGACGGAAAAAAATATGAGTACCAACGAAGTCGGAGTTATCTGTCTGTGCGGCGAGGGACACCTTTGCACACGACTGCCAGGGAAAAATGGATTAACACGCAAAATTCAGTTCCTAGTCTCTAGGGACTTCGTCACAGGTAATAACTGGCAAACGAAAGAAAACTAATAAAAAGGATTACTTTCTTTTCATCGTAAAGTATAGAAGTTTAGACAGGACGGGGCAAAACAATACTGTACTAGAATACTGCGCTACGTTTCTTAAACGAAAATAAAGATGTAAGAAATGCAGCAAAACCATGTGTTCTACTAACTTACACCATAAATAACTAACATAAAAAAAGTAAAGAGCCCCCGTCACGTCAAGTGGCGTATAGGGAATATGGTGTTAGTGTCCTAAATTTTACGACCTTCGGCAAATGATTTTTGGAGTAATGTGGTGGGTATTACGCCCGTGCCGCTTTACTTTCCCAGAAAAAAATCCGGTACCCATTTAAGGCTGGGTGAACCCGGAAGCCGTCGGTTGGGATCGAACCCTACCTCTTGTCCTTTGTAGTCCAGTTCATTAACCACTGAGCTATCGCGGCTCAAATAACTAACATACTATGATGTAATTATAACTGTGATAATGTAGGACAATTCAAAGGAACACTCATTACCAGAGTGCAGCATAAAAATAAACGAGACAAATCTGAAACAAGTAAAACGTTTCAAATACTTGGGCACAATAATAACATCAGATGGGAGATGCACCACATAAATAAAAAGCAGAATAGCTCAGGCCAAAAAAGCATTTCATAAAATGAAAAATATCTTATGCAACATATCTACGTCAATAGAAGTGAGAAAGAGAGTTCATCGGGGCTATATAGAACCAATTCTGACCTATGGACGCGAATCATGGATAGTAGACAAACAAAGGAAAAGACAGATAGAGGCTACAGACATGAGATTTCTCAGAAGAATGTTTAAAGTTCCCTGGATAGCTAAAAAGACTAATGAGGAAATTCTCAAAGAGGCCAACACAAAAAGGGAACCCCAAAAAAACATCAGAAAAAAAAAGATCAATATTTTTCGGACACATCATGAGAAGAGGAAAATTGAAATACCTCGTTACAACTGGCAAAATAAAAGGAAATAGAGATCGCGGACGACAAAGAGAGAAAATACTGGATAGCTTGGTGTCATGGCATGGAAAGCAGTCAACAACAGAACTGATACGATGCACTGTAGATAGAAGATTGTGGAAGGACATGATCGCCAACGCCACCCGGTATGACACATGATGATGATGATGATGACATTCAATACAAATGTATGTCTGGGGGATAACGAAAGGAAGTAAAGGTAAAGTACGAGACTTGAACCGGCGTCTTAGCACGCGAGTTTACACCCATATGTGCTCGGCCGCCTATCCAGAAATGTTCGGATATTTCTGTATAGTGTAGCCTCAAGCATCGAAACTCAAATGCGAAGCGACATTCCTCACCTTCCCAGGATAATATCCTGGTACCCATTGCTGCCAACGGCTGGGTCGACCGTAGGTATTTTTTTTTCCAACCACGAGTACAATTCACACTGCTCCCAGCGGGAATCGAACACGGGTTGTCCGAACGTCGGTAGTCCAGTCGGGTGGTTTTCCCAACTAGGCTACCGAGGCCCCCAAACGAAAGGAAGTCTAGTGTACTAGTAGCTTATGTAATTTATGTACAAGTAAAAAGCTAATGTTAGTGTACTAGTAGTCTATGTATTATTAAAACTAATAATGCGAACACTAATCATGCCCAATCATCAAGTTTCTAACTCACCGTCCGCTGCTGGTAGAATAGGATAGTTTACAGCTCTGTAAAAAAGTATAAAGTACTCCCGTCACCCCAAGTGGCTTATAGGGAATATGGTATTAGTGACCATAAATTTTACAGACCTTCGGCACATGATTTTGCGGTAATGTGGTCGGTATTACCTTCGTGCCGCTTTACTTTCCCATAAAAAATCCGGTAGCCTTTAAAGGCAGGGTGAACCGGAAGCTGTCGGTTGGGATCGATCCCCTACCTCTTGTCCTTTGTAGTCCAGTTCACTAACCACTTTGCTATCGCGGCTCCCAAGTTTACAGCTCTGGTTCACTGTTAACGGTCTCAGTGGGAAAATTCAGATAAATAATTTATTCTCGAGTTGTGTTTGTTAGTCTATGCTATAGTCATGAGTACGCATACGTGAAAGACATCCCCACTGGTAGCAACTTT
>JAVIAB010000046.1:39033677-39183677 GCA_032433765.1 Megaustenia siamemsis
AAACATATAGGAATGCCAAAAAGTAATTTTAATGCCATAAAAAATATACTGACATCAAAACAAATAACACCAGGGATAAATTAAGAACGGCAAAATGTTATATCTTCTCAACATTCCTGAATGATGCAGAAACAAGGACATTAGACAAGGAAACGGAACAGAAAGTTGAAGTCTTTGAAATTTGGATTTATAGACGAATATGTAGAATTCTACCAACCACCTAATATATTATGAAATAAATAGTAGACAATATATTGTGGAAAGGCATCAATAGTTACCACCACTATTGTCCAACAAGGAAATAACTCTGGAGGCAAAACATGCACTCTACAATATAATGTTCATCCCAACGTTGTGCTACCAATGCCAGACCTGGACCCTAGATGCAAGAATAATAAGAAAATAACCTCTACAGGGATGAAATGTGTTAGACGAATGACAGGAAACAGTCTGAGAGATAAGACCAGAAATGAAGAACTGAGAAAAATGCTAGGAATAGCCCCCACCATAGAATATATAAGGAAACAACAGATAAAATGGTTTGACCACGTGACAAGGCAGAAAGAACAAAACACAACACAACGAGCCTTCAACACACGTTGTGAGAACACCAGACCCAAGGGTCGACCACGTAAAAGATGGATCGATGGAATATTAGAAGCACTAGGAAACATATCAGCAGCAGAGGCGAACAGAAGAGCAAAATCCGCAAATTGTATCTCCCCTCGACGCTGAAAGGCAGATGAGGAAAAAAGGAAGAGGAAGAAGTAAATAGTAGACAAAAAGTAATTTGAAGTCAACGGTCACAACATAAATAATTTACGATATGCGGATAATAGACTCTTAAAAGCAGAGACAAAGAATGAAATACAAGAAATGAAAGACAGAATAGTAATAAAAAGCAAGAAAAAAGGCCTCAGTCTGAATAGAAAGAAAACAGAAGTAATGGTGATATCGAAGAAACAATCATCGCCAGCATGCAGCATAAAAATAAACAAGACAAATCTGAAACAAGTGCGCGCGTCAAATACTTGGGCACAATAATAACATCAGATGGAAGATGCACCACAGAAATAAAAAGCAGAATAGCTCAGGCCAAAAAAGCATTTCATAAAATGAAAAATATCTTATGCAACAAATCTTGTCAATAAAAATGAGAAAGAGAGTTCATCGGTGCTATATAGAACCAATTCTGACCTGTGGAAGCAAATCATGGACAGTGCACAAACAAATGAAAAGTCGATTATAGAGATGCCACAGAGATGGGATTTCTCAGAAGAATGTAGAAAGTTCCCTGGACAGCTGAAAAGACCAATGAGGAAATTCTCAAAGAGGTCAACACAAAAAGGGAGCTCCTAAAAAACATCAGAAAGAAACATTCAACACTTTTCGAGCATATCATAAGAAGAGGAAAATTGGAATACTTGTTTACAGCAGGCAAAATAAAAAGAAAGAGTGATCACGGACGACAAAGTGAGAAAATACTGGATAGCTTGGTGTCATGGTATGGAAAACAGTCATCGACAGAACTGATACGATGCACTGTAGGTAAAAGAAAAGATTGTGGGTATGATCGCCGGTATGCACATGCTGATGATGTTGAATTGGATGGAAAGAAAATAAAAATAAAAAACGATGAAGTCTCAAAACATCTAAAAATGAAAAGTGAACTACTAAACACATTCTAAACGAGGCAAGTAAGATTTTTGAGGCATGTAACAGACAAGAAAGTCACTGGAGTCTGCAGAAATGTGGTTTTACAGAAGAATGTTGAGAATACCATGGACAGCTAAGAAGAGTAATGAAAACGTTCTGAATGAGGCCAAAGCAAAAGGAGAGCTAATTTCCAATAATAGGAAGAGACAATCATCATTTCTTGGCCATGTAAAGAGAAGAGAACAACTGGAATATATTGTAACAACTGGAAAAATCGAGGGACTAAGAGATAGTTTGAAGGAAAGAGAAAAAATAACAGACAGCTTAAGAGAATGGCTTGGCAGAATGTCAACAACAGAAATGATAAATAGCTGCCGAAATCGAAAATTGTGGAGAGACATGATCGCCTACGCCAGTAGGCCCGGTACTTGATGATGAAGGTGAGGCATGTAAAAAACACAACAGCCTGCTAAAAGTAATCTTGGAAGGGAAAATACAAGGTAAAACAGGGAGACCAAGACTAACATGGACTAGTAACGTCAAAAGATGGACAAGTCAGTCTATAACAACCTGCACCATGAAAGCTAGAGACAGCAGAATGGCGCTCTATGGTAGCCAATCTACGATGCGGAGACGGCACTGAATGATGATGATGATGATGATGATGAGAACGCTTTCTAAGCCTTGAGTGAGCGTGGTTTAAGAGGAGCTTGACACTGTCCAGTCTACCATCTTAAAAAAAAAACTTCGTATCGGACAAATTGAGTTTGCGAAGGTTAATAACAGCAGGGTGGATCACTGGGATCATCATGCAGCTATTTACAGTATAATAGAAGTGAGCACTTCATTCCCCTACCACATTGATATATGTCGCCGAGGACTTCACTTTTCCAATATGTCGTTTCTTCCACGGTGCTACGGAGTTGCCGCGTCAGAGCTGAAGCCATCTTCAGTGCTTTTGCTATTCAGTGCTAAGGATAGCGAGCTTCGTACTAGGGAACGTTCTGATGAGCGGATCCAAGCAGTTTGGAGATCTTTGCTGTGCTATAAAAAATACATGGGTAAACTGTCCTGTATATTATTAATTGCGTGATCATTGACCATGTTATGAGAAGGGAACAGGTGGAATATATTGTAACAAATGGGGAAGTTAAGGGACGAAGAGATAGAGGGAAGGAAAGAGAAAAGATACCAGATAGCTTAAGGGAATAGCTTTGTAGAAGGTCAACAACAGAAATGATAAATAACTGTCGAGATGGAAAGTTGTGGAGAGACATGGTCATCATCATCAAGTACCTATGCCAGTAGGCCTGGTACTTGATGATGATGATCATAGACCTGTGTTTAACATAGGGGGAAGGATTATTGTGTATAGATTTTGTTTTGCACAAAATTGATGTACAACTAAATAAACAAAAGAATAGGAATGACAAAAGTAATTTTAATTTCATGAACAACATACTAACATCAAAACAAATAACACATGGCTAAAACTAAGATAGCAAAATGTTACATCTTCTCAATATTCCTATATGGTGCAGAAACATGGGCATTAGACAAGAAAACAGAACAGAGAATTGAAGCCTTTGAAATGTGGATATATAGAAGAATAGGTAGAATTGAATGGAATGAAAAGAAAACAAATGATGAAGTCTTAAAACAACTTAAAATGAAAAGAGAACTACTAATACAATTCAAACAAGACAAATGCGATTTTTGGGCCATGTTAAAAGACACAACAGCTCACTATAAGTAATCCTGGAGGGGAAAATACAAGGTAGAAGAGGCAGAGGCAGACCAAGACTAACATGGACGAATAACATCAAAAGTTGAACAAATCAGCCTATGACAACCTGCACCATCAAAGCAAGAGACAGAGCAGAATGGCGCTCCATGGTAGCCAATCTTCGTTGCGGAGACGGCACTCGATGATGATGATGAAAATTGATGCATCTCGTCTCGTATGTCTAGATACATTTAAGTGCAGATGCCGGTTACGTACATACGTACCAACACTCAATGTCTTCTTGACAAGTTTTTAAGCAACAACACCTGGTGGGTAGTCCATATTTAAGAAGCTTTCTTCCAAAACCGCCAGCTAATTCTCGTAGGATGGTCTCCACGTTAGAGTTGTCTTCAATCTCTTCCACCTCCCACCGTTGGAATGTAAAAGTGACCAATCAGAAATCTCGAGACATTATAAATAACTCTTCCGCGATCTGAATGGATAACCTGACGTTGTCCTACTTGACTGAAGACAGGTCATCTCTGACTGGGATCTGATAAATGACACCGCGGAAATGACATTCAAGTTATATTCGTCAGCTTCTTACCATCTTGTGAGGTCTGTGTTGAGCTGTCACGTGACAAGTGACTGCCTAGCAGTCCAACATTGCCGGGGGTGTGTGTGTCAGGTGACAAGTTGCAGTTATTTATTTCTAGAATATCTCGTCTGTTACGAGGAAGTTAAACCCTCCACCAAGTGCCCGTCTGCCATGTACTGTGATCTATTATCTTCTAAAGTACATTCCGTTTACACATCTAGTATAGAACACACATATGTAGTCACTCACATTACGGCATAACACACTACAATCTAACACCCCAGTGCTGTAAACATAAGTCTTCTCCTGAATTGATTCGCTGATTATCGCCCCTGAAGATTCCTTCTATAATAATAGTCATTTTTAAAATTATTTTTCTCCAGCCTAAACCACAGGAAACTACCATTCGTGCTGACTGCAACGTTAATATTCAGCCCTACCCTATCCGGAAGATACTTGTCTTAATAGGAAAATACAGAAACGTACCACTTCTTAAATGATTCGCTAACATGTAACACACTCAGACTGAGGCTTTTAATGAAATTATCCGCGACTCATAATTGACTTCTTGTGCTAAAATCAGCAGCTGATCACGATCCAACTCCAACTCCCGGTCGTGGCTATTGAAGCAGAAGATAAATTTAAAAAATAATTTATTAGGAAAGGAAACTTGCCGAGGCGACAGATCAACGAATCATTTCAGTGGAAAAAGTATACTTACAACACTCAGAAAAAATCCACAAATAATCAACAGAAAAAAAAACAAAACAAACAAACAACAGACATCCCGAAACAGGATCGGATCTAAACTCCTAGACTTAGCGCCTTGCCGCGACATACTTCAAACAGACTAAAGAACCTCGCCAATCAAGCTAATAGTGATTGAGACAGGCAACATCGCGTCCAAAATTACCGCGCTGGAGTCGTATGTGTTGAGGTGAAAGGCAAAGATATCACCGACTGTTGTCAACTAGGACATCACGTAACGAAAGCCCATCTATTGTCGTGTTAAACGTCAAGGGGAAAGCACTCGTCAAACCGTTGCAACCTGTAACATCTTTAAATAGGACATCATCATCATCAAGTACCGGGCCTAGTGGCGTAGGTGATCATGTCTCTCCACAACTTTCGATCTCGGCAGCTATTTATCATTTCTGTTGTTGACCTTCTGCCAAGCTATTCTCTTAAGCTGTCTGTTATTTTTTTCTCTTTGCTTCCCTCTATCTCTTCGTCCCTCAATTTTTCCAGTTGTTACAATATATTCCAGCTGTTCTCTTCTCATTACATGGCCAAGAAATGATGATTGTTTCTTCCTAATATTGGAAATTAGCTCTCTTTTTGCTTTGACCTCTCTCAGAACCTCCTCATTACTCTTCTTAGCTGTCCATGGTATTCTCAACATTCTTCTGTAAAACCACATTTCTACAGACTCCAGTGATTTTCTTGTCTGTTGTCCTATTGTCCATGACTCGGATCCGTATGTCAAGACTGGCTCTACGTAACATTTAAGAACTTTTTTTCTTGTTTCTATTGTCAAAAATGGATTGCATAGTATCTTCCTCATTTTTTGGAAAGCTGCTTTTGCCTGAGCCATTCTGCATCTCACCTCTTTTGTACATCTTCCGTCTGAGGTTAACAAAGTTCCCAAATATTTAAATTCATTTACCTGTTTTAATATTGTTCCACTTGTCTTTATTGTGCACTGAGGTGATGTCTTTTTCTTTGATGTTGCCATTACCTCTGTCTTTTTGCTATTAAGGCCGAGTCCTTTATTTTTTTTAAATAGGACAGGAGACACACATTAATAGATGAATATTATTATGGTGGGGAAACCTCCAAGATGAAGGATCAGCGAATCATTTCAGGGGACGAGGTAAGTTTACAACGCTTAGAAAACAAAAATCACAAATAATCAACAACAGAAAAGAGAAATAAAGAGCAACAGATGGTCCGATGCAGGATGGAACCCATACTTCTCGGCAGAGCGCCTTGTCACGAGAAACGAAACGCTAGAGCACACGACCAACCCCGCTATCTGAAAAGATAGCTATCATTTCCGATGTCTTTCATGCAGGTGTACTCATGACTATAGCATAGGGTTACGATCACAACTCAGGAATAAATTGTTTCTGTATTTTCCTCTTAAAAGAAGTGTCTCCCGGATAGGGTAGGGCTGAACATTTACATTGTAGACAAACAGTTATAAGTTGTAGACAAGCAGTTATAAGAGGAAACAGCCTGAATTATAGTTTGCACACAGCAAACAAATAAATAATAAATGAATATTGTTATACAGAGAAACTTCCGAGGCGATATATGTTTTTAGAGAGATCCATGTTTATTAAATAGATACATGTTTATTAAAGAGATTCATGTTTATTAGAGAGATCCATGTCTGTTAGAGACATCCCTATTTGTAAGAGAGACCCATGTTTGTTAGAGAGATCCATGTTTATTAGAGAGATCCATGTGCTTTAGAGAGATTCTTGTTTATTTGAGAGATCCATATTTATTAGAGAGATCCATGTTTATTAGAGGGAACATTGTTTATTAGAGAGATCCATATTTATTAGAGGGATCCATGTTTGTTAGAGAGATCCATGTTTTAGAGAGAAAGATGTTAGCTAGAGAGATCCATATTTGTTAAAGGTTTTTTTTTGTTAGAAGGATCCATGTTTCTTAGAGAGATCCATGTTTTAAGAGCGATCCATGTTTATTATAGATATCGATGGTTATTAGACAGGTCCATGTTTGTTAGAGAGATCCATGTTTGCTAGAGAGATCCATGTTTGTTAGAGAGATCCATGTTTGTTAGAGAGATCCATGTTTGTTAGAGAGATTCATGTTTGTTAGAGAGATCCATGTTTGTTAGAGAGATTCATATTTGTTAGAGAGATCCATGTTTGTTAGAGAGATTCATGTTTGTTAGAGAGTTTCATGTTTGTTAGAGAAATCCATGTTGTTAGAGAGATCCATGTTTGTTAGAGAGATTCATGTTTGTTAGAGAGATCCATGTTTGTTAGAGAGATTAATGTTTGTTAGAGAAATCCATGTTTGTTAGAGAGATCCATATTTGTTAGAGAGATCCATATTTGTTAGAGAGATTCATGTTTGTTAGAGAGATTCATGTTTGTGTTTCCTAGTTTGTAAAGTTTTTTTCGGCTTATTTTTTTACACTATGGGATAGCCAGTCCCATGCCCAACCTTCCTTAATCGCCTCTTACGAACATGCCTGGTTGGGAACAGCGCCACTATTCTTTACTCTCCTTTCGGGCCCCGGCAGCGCACGGGCGTCCGAGGTGCCTCTAGAAAAAATCTAAGCAGTCTAGTCTGGCTATGTGAACACGATCGAGATTAAAGGCAACCGGATTCTAAAAAAATGAAGTGCTGAAGTCGGATGTGTTGGGTTGAAAGTCGCAATTATAACATTTCTGCAGAAAGTTACAACAAAACGTAACCAACGTGAACTTAAAGTCAATTTAAGGACGGACGACGAAGAGTTGTAATCATACTTTTGGACATCGGGTGAACTCGATCAAGCTGTTTGATTTCACCATGTTTAGCTCAATCATGAGCCAAATGAGAGTATTACACAACAGGGAGAATTGAAATAAAAATAGAAAACATAGTATGGTTAAAGCTTTTCGTAATTGATAAATAACACAAATTTGAACGATGTTTAGATCTCAATAGGCCTTCAGCATGAACAAACAAACGACACACACACAGATATGTAAGTGAATACAACTAATCCTACATGGCTAACTACTAATGAAACAACCAAAACAAAATAATGGAACACATTAAGTCGTTATGATATATTACACAACAGTAATAGAATCCCACTTTTTTTAATCCCCCAGGAAAAAGACAAAGAGGAATACCAAAATATTCTTCGAGAAGACAGATAGAAGCGGATAATGATCTTAAAAGAATGGAAGAATGACAAGCAGATGATGGGGAAGACACGGAATGTTCTTAAAAGAATGGCAAGAATGACAAGCAGATGATGGGGAAGACACGGAATGATCTTAAAAGAATGGCAAGAATGACAAGCAGATGATGGGGAAGACACGGAATGATCTTAAAAGAATGGCAAGAATGACAAGCAGATGATGGGGAAGACACGGAATGATCTTAAAAGAATGGCAAGAATGACAAGCAGATGATGGGGAAGACACGGAATGATCTTAAAAGAATGGCAAGAATGACAAGCAGATGATGGGGAAGACACGGAATGATCTTAAAAGAATGGCAAGAATGACAAGCAGATGATGGGGAAGACACGGAATGATCTTAAAAGAATGGCAAGAATGACAAGCAGATGATGGGAAGACACGGAATGATCTTAAAAGAATGGCAAGAAACAGAACGGCTTGGAAAGTGTTTGTTGAAGACCTATGCTCCACATGTGACTGAAAGGAAGAAGAAGAAAATGTTTAACTCAGCAATAGAACCGCCATCTTTCATCAAAACAGCGCACGTACACAAATATAATTTGCTGGATGGGAATGGTAATAAGAACATCAAAATGTAACTTTCTTCTTTTACCCCCTCCCTTCCCTAAATTTCAGGGAATGAAATGCATGAACGTATGCAAATATATGGACCAAAAAAAGCGCAATCAAGCAATATTAACATATTGTATTAATGTGTGATTAACATGTGGCAAGATTTATTGGAGACAAGCAAGATTTATTGGAGACAGAGAGGTGTCGGGTCAAAGGTTACGTGGAATTTGGCATGAGATGTTAAATAGAAAAGGTAATCGTGAAAAACAAGAGGCGGCATAGCTGCAATATAGAGATGTTAAATGTTCTACCATGCCAGGATAGAAATAATGATAAACAATGAGAGAAACAATGATAGAAATATGTGTGTGCGTGTTGTTTGTTTGTTCCTGCTGAAGGACTATTGGGCCGAAACGTCGTTCAAATCTGTGTCGTCTACGAATCACGTAAAGCTTTTACCATACCATTTTTTTCAATGTTTTTCAATTTTCTCTCTCTTCCAGGTGAGAAATGGTTGATGTTGCTTGCTTGCATGCTTGCTTGCTTGCTTGCTTTCTTGCTTGCTGGCTTGCTGCTTGCTTGCTTGCTTTCGCCTAATGGCTAAAGGAGTACACCTCTTCGTTATCCGCCCTTAAAAAGATGTTTGCTTTGTCCATAACCACGTAAAGCTGTCACCGCACCACATTTTTAATTCTTTTTTTTTAGTATTGCTATTATCATCAGCTTTACAGCAGCTTCTCATCTTGGTGCATCTTGATTCCTTTACTTCTCTTAAGAAGATGTTAAGGTTGCGTGTCTGCGTTGTGTTGTGGTTTGCTGTATAACTGTGATATTTGCGCCTTTCAGTTGCTGGTGGTAACGTTTCTGAGAAACAGATTCAGCAAAAAGAGCAGTTAAAAGTTCAGCAAAAACAACATCCAGCATATATGGCCTTTGGCATCTTGACAGACGGTTGGTAGCAAGCAATCAAGATAAGTCAGTAGTTTGGTAAAGCGTTAGTGTCTCATACTGGGTGCTGCTTTACTGAACATCTTCTCTCGTGGCTGAATTTGCCAATTCTGGACAGACTGATCCATCCACAGAACGAGAAAGGTGTATTTGCGGTACCTGGCCTTGTCTCTTTTCTCTTCCGCCTTTTGCCTTCTGAATTTGATATTAGCAGTCTCGAAAGTTGCTGTCCCATTTTTTATTTTTGTTCTTCATGTGCTACGATCCGCATCCACTTTTTCCTAGTTTCTTTCACTGATAGAGAATTCCCTCAAGGAAGCCCTGCAAACATCCTTATATCTCAGCACTGGTCTGCCCTCTGTTCTCTTTCTGTCCTTAAGTTCGCCGAACGCTGTTTGTGTGGGAGTACGATTGTTTGCCATTCTTCTTACATGACCCAGCCACCTTAGTCTACGACTCCTAAGTGTTGCCAAGATCAATGGGAGTTTGGCTCGTTGTAAGACATTAGAGGTAGTTACTTTGTCCTGACATTTGATGTTCATAATCTTGCGAAGGCAACGTACACGAAAGCTGTTTAACCTTTTCTCCTGCCCTGCATAGTAGTCCAAGTTTCTGATCCGTATAGAAGTGTACTAAGCACACACAATGTGGCTGACCACCGTGAAAGAGATTGGAGCCTCATGACGTACTAGTCCAGAGGAAGCCATGGAGAGGAATTCGAACTTATGTCGGAGAAAAGATTTAAAATAAGTATTTGGAATGTTAGGACTCTAAATCAAGAAGGGAAATTGAAAAATCTGATTCAAGAAGCAGAACGAATAAATATAGTTATTTTCGGCATATCAGAGACAAGATGGAAAGAATGTGGGTACATAGAGGACGAAAAATATACATTTATATACTCAGGAAACACAACAGAACATCAAAGGGAGGTAGGAATAGAGCTACAAAAAAAAAGCTACAAAAATATATAAGTAACCACTGCACATACAGTGATAGGATTATACTACTCAAGTTGAAAGCAAAACCATTCGACATAGCAATAATACAGACATATGCACCTACTCAAGACTAAACAGATGAACAAATAGAGGCATACTATGATGACCTAAATAAAGTTATGAAGCAAGTGAAATCTTCAGACATCTTGATTGTAATGGGTGACATGAACGCTAAAGTGGTATAAGACCATAATAGGAAATCATGGTTTAGGAAAAAGAAATGACAGAGGAGAAAGATTAATACAATTCTACGAAGAAAACAGGCTGACAATGGTAACACTTACTTTGAGCAAGAGAAAAGGAAACAATACACATGGAAAAGCCCTGGAGATAAGAAGAGGAATCAAATAGATTACATAATGATGAAAGAAAGGTTCCGTAACAGCGTAAAGAAAGCCAAAACCTACCCAGGAGCAGATATTAATTCAGATCACAATCCTGTAATGATTAAAATGAAGATCAAACTAAAGAGAAACAAGCAAAAGTCTAATTCATCAACAAATCCACTAGATATAACAGCTTTAAATCAAAAAGATATTAAAGATACATATACAATAAAGTAAAGAACACACACCAGAAGCTGCTAGAAGAAGGAATTGAGCAATACAGAAGCGAAAATCTTGATGAAAAAGTAGCAACCAAATGGCAATACATAAAGAAAAGCATACAAGAAACCTGCGACACCTTACCCAAAAGAGAAAAGAACAAAAAACAAAAATGGATAACTAACACAATCTTAGAAAAAATGGAAGAAAAGAGACAAGCGAAGAACACTGCCCAATACAATAAAATAGATAATGAAATACGCAAAATGTGCAAAAAGGCAAACTGACTCAGCCAAAAATGTATAGAAATAGAAACTATGGAAAGCAAACAAGACTTAAGAGGAATACACACAGAAATAAAGAGAATGACAAATAAAAATTAAAAAGCCACAGAAGGTGGATGCATTGCAGACAAAAAATGAAAAATGCTAACAGACAATAAAGATATTATAGACAGATGGCAGGAATATATAACAGAACTATTTCATGATTAAAGGGACAAGAAACCAGTTATAAAATGTACATCAGGCTATACAATCTTAAAATCCCTGGTAGAAAAAGCTATAAAAACAATGAAAAAGGGAAAAGCAGCAGGACCTGACAGCATACAGATAGAGATGATACAGGCACTAGAAGATTTTGGCATTGAAGTTCGTTCGTTCGTTCGTTCGCTTTCGTCAGCTTTGACCTCTGACGAAGTCCCACCCACTCAATTTTGTGGGACTGAATTTTGCGTGTAAAGTCTGTTTTATCCCATTACAGGATGCCCCTCGCCATGCAGGCAGATTTACTCCGACTTCAGAGGTACTAATTTTTAGGGAATTAGTAAAACCCAGGTGTCCTCGCCAGGGTACGAACCCCGGCTGTTGCCGTGGTAAGCCAACCGTGGCATTGAAGTGATTATAGACATATGCAACGACATATACCACACAGGGTACATAGCAAATGAACTAAATATATCAACTTTCATTGCATTGCCTAAAAAGAATGGTGCAGTTGCATGCAGTGACTTTAGAACAATAAGCATAATGAGCCATCTTACAAAAATCTTGCTAAAAGTTATACAAGGAAGGATTCAGAATAAAATCAGTACTGAATTAGATGAGCAGCAATTTAGATTTATGAAAAATAGCAGGACAAAAGAAGCCATATTCTGCATGAGAACATTAATCGAAAATTACACAGAAGTAAACAAACCAATATATGCCTGCTTCATAGACTACACCAAAGCTTTTGATAGGGTACACCACAAACAACTTATAGACTGCCTAAAAGAGATACATCTAGATGACATGGACATACGACTAATATGTAATTTATACTGGAGCAAACAACAATAATAAAATATAACAAAGAGAACTCTACACCCATTGATATAAAAAGAGGAGTAAGACAAGGATGCATCCTATCACCAAGCTTGTTCAATCTATACACTGAGCAAATCTTTAAAAACATCATAGAGATGCCAGGCCTACAAATTAATGGAAAGATAATCAATAAACTAAGATATACTGATGATACTGTGCTAATAGCAGAAAATCCAAAAGATCTACAACAATTACTTAATGAAATAAACATGATAATAAAAAAATATGGACTAGATATGAATATCAATAAGACTAAAACTATGATCATAAACAAAGATAATATTCAAAACCTACAAATGGATATCAAAGTTGAAGGAATAGACCTGGAGACAGTTCATAACTACAATTACCTTGGATATACTATAACCAGTGATGGAAAATGTACAACTGAAAAAAATAAAAGAATAGGAATGGCACAAAGTCATTTTAATGCCATGAAGAACATACTAAAATCAAAACAAATAACACTTGGGCTAAAACTAAGAATAGCAAAATGTTACATCTTCTCAATATTCCTGTATGGTGCAGAAACATGGACATTAGACAAGAAAACAGAACAGAAAAGTGAAGCCTTTGAAATGTGGATATATAGAAGAATAGGTAGAATTGGATGGAAGGAAAAGAAAACAAACGACGAAGTCTTAAAACAACTAAAAATGAAAAAAGAACTACTAAACACAATTCAAACAAGACAAATGCGATTTTTGGGCCATGTTAAAATACACAACAGCCTACTAAAAGTAATCCTGGAGGGGAAAATACAAGGTAAAAGAGGCAGAGGTAGACCAAGACTAACATGGACGAGTAACATCAAAAGATGGACAAATCAGCCTATGATAACGTGCACCATCAGAAGCAAGAGACAGAGCAGAATGGCGTTCCATGGTAGCCAACCTTCGTTTCGGAGATGGCACTCGATGATGATGATGATGATGATGAAGATGATGATGATGATGATGAAGCACACACCTTTGATAAATTGGAATCTTAGTCCTGAGTGTTAAATTAGTGTTGGCCCATGCTCTACCTTTAAGTTTACCAAATGTGGAAGCTGCCACATGTCCAAGACACTCACTGTTTTACCAAATGTGGAAGCTGCCACATGTCCAAGACACCCACTATTTTACCAAATCTGGAAGCTGCCACATGTCCAAGACACCCACTATTTTACCAAATGTGGAAGCTGCCACATGTCCAAGACACCCACTATTTTACCAAATGTGGAAGCTGTCACATGTCCAAGATACTCACTATTTTACCAATGTGGAAGCTGCCACATGTCCAAGATACTCACTATTTTACCAAATGTGGAAGCTGCCACATGTCCAAGATACTCACTATTTTACCAAATGTGGAAGCTGCCACATGTCCAAGACACCCACTATTTTACCAAATGTGGAAGCTGCCACATGTCCAAGATACTCACTATTTTACCAAATGTGGAAGCTGCCACATGTCCAAGATACTCACTATTTTACCAAATGTGGAAGCTGCCACATGTCCAAGACTCCCACTATTTTATCAAATGTGGAAGCTGCCACATGTCCAAGACTCCCACTATTTTACCAAATGTGGAAGCTACCACATGTCCAAGACTCCCACTATTTTACCAAATGTGGAAGCTGCCACATGTCCAAGACTCCCACTATTTTATCAAATGTGGAAGCTGCCACATGTCCAAGACTCCCACTATTTTACCAAATGTGGAAGCTGCCACATGTCCAAGACACTCACTATTTTACCAATTGTGGAAGCTGCCACATGTCCAAGACACCCACTATTTTACCAAATGTGGAAGCTGCCACATGTCCAAGACACCCACTGTTTTACCAAATGTGGAAGCTGTCACATGTCCAAGATACTCACTGTTTTACCAAATCTGGAAGCTGCCACATGTCCAAGACACTCACTATTTTACCAAATGTGGAAGCTGTCACATGTCCAAGATACTCACTGTTTTACCAAATGTGGAAGCTGTCACATGTCCAAGATACTCACTATTTTACCAAATGTGGAAGCTGCCACATGTCCAAGATACTCACTATTTTACCAAATCTGGAAGCTGCCACATGTCCAAGACTCCCACTATTTTATCAAATGTGGAAGCTGCCACATGTCCAAGACACCCACTATTTTACCAAATGTGGAAGCTGCCACATGTCCAAGACACCACTATTTTACCAAATGTGGAAGCTGCCACATGTCCAAGACACCAACTATTTTACCAAATGTGGAAGCTGCCACATGTCCAAGATACTCACTATTTTACCAAATCTGGAAGCTGCCACATGTCCAAGACACCCACTATTTTACCAAATGTGGAAGCTGCCACATGTCCAAGACACCCACTATTTTACCAAATGTGGAAGCTGCCACATGTCCAAGACACTCACTATTTTACCAAATGTGGAAGCTGCCACATGTCCAAGACACCCACTATTTTACCAAATGTGGAAGCTGCCACATGTCCAAGACACCCACTATTTTACCAAATGTGGAAGCTGCCACATGTCCAAGACACCCACTATTTTACCAAATGTGGAAGCTGCCACATGTCCAACACACCCACTATTTTACCAAACTACTGACTTATAATGATTGCTTACTAAATTAAACGCCGATAGGAACGAACCACACCACTCAATGGCGTAGCTGGGAGGGAGGGGGCGGCAAGGGAGGGGAACATATGTCCCTACCTGCAGCACCCGTGGGTGCCTAATTTTATCATCATCATGTGCCGTAACGGTTGCCATAGGCGGTCATGTCCTTCATCAATCTTCTATCTACAGTGCTTCGGATCAGTTCTGTTGTTGACTGTTTTCCATGCCATGACACCAAACTATCTAGTATTTTCTCTATTTGTCGTCCGCGATTTCTCTTTCCTTGTATTTTGCCTGTTGTAACCAGGTATTCCAACTGTCCTCTTCTCATGAAGTGCCCGAAAAATGTTTGATTGTCTCTTTCTGGTGCGCTTAATTTATGTCACATAATTATGAAAAGTACAATAGTTTAAATAATTGTGAAAAAAGGGACAGAACAAAATACTACACATGGGAATTCCAAAGGCATTGGGGACCTTGTACAACATGGAAGGAAATGGAAAAGAGGCTGAGTAAAAAAAATGTTTAATAGGTCACAGCTTCCAAATCAGATTGGTAAAGAGAAGGAAAAGTGGCGGCAAGTACTTAAGAGGGTGTTGTGTTGCATTAAATATTTAGCCAATCATATTTTGTATAAATAACACCAGGGCTAAAACTAAGAATAGCAACATGTTATATCTTCTCAATATTCCAGTATGGTTCAGAAACATGGACATTAGACAAGAAAACAGAACAGAGAATTGAAGCCTTTGAAATGTTGATATATAGAAGAATAGGTAGAATTGGATGCAAGGAAAAGAAAACAAACGATGAAGTCTTAAAACAACTAAAAATAAAAAGAGAACTATAAACAAGAGAACACAATTCAAACAAGATAAGTGCGATTTTTGGGCCATGTTAAAAGACACAACAGCCTACTAAAATTAATCTTGGAGGGGAAAATGCAAGGTAAAAGAAGCCGAGGCAGAGGCAGACCAAGACTATCATAGGCGAGTAACAACAAATGATGAACAAGTCAGCTTACGATAACCTCCACCATCAAAGCAAGAGACACGACGAAATTGCGCTGCATGGTAGCAAAACTTTCATGCTGAGACAGCATTCAATGATGTTCGCACAGAAATACCTCACGCCTCCTGTAAAAAGCTTTTTTTTCTGGATTCTCCCTTATCTATGTCTTTTATTGGATTCTCCCTTACCTATGCCTTTTATTGGATTCTCCCTTACCTATGTCTTTTATTGGATTCTCCTTTACCTATGCCTTTTATTGGATTCTCCCTTACCTATGTCTTTTATTGGATTCACCCTTACCTATGTCTTTTATTGGATTCTCCCTTACCTATGCCTTTTATTGGATTCTCCCTTACCTATGTCTTTTATTGGATTCTCCCTTACCTATGTCTTTTATTGGATTCTCCCTTACCTATGCCTTTTATTGGATTCTCCCTTACCTATGCCTTTTATTGGATTCTCCCTTACCTATGTCTTTTATTGGATTCTCCCTTACCTATGTCTTTTATTGGATTCTCCCTTACCTATGCCTTTTATTGGATTCTCCCTTACCTATGTCTTTTATTGGATTCTCCCTTACCTATGCCTTTTATTGGATTCTCCCTTACCTATGCCTTTTATTGGATTCTCCCTTACCTATGCCTTTTATTGGATTCTCCCTTACCTATGCCTTTATTGGATTCTCCTTTACCTATGTCTTTTATTGGATTCACCCTCACCTGTGTCTTTTACTGGGAATCATAGGAGGAAGAGGTATGTGCTACAGCACTCAGAAAAAAATGACAAATAAACAACAAGAACAAAAAAAAAGAAAGAACAATATATGGTCCGAAGCAGGATCGAACCCGCACTCCATGGTACTGCGCCTTGCCACAAGAAGCCAAACGCTTAAGAACACTGCCACTCAGCTAACTGAAAAATTAGATATTGCAGACAATGTCTTACGCGAAGGCTGTTGTCATGACTATAGCATACGTTTCCGATCACAGCTCGGGAATAAATTGTATTTCTGTACTTCCCTATTAAGGCAAGTATCTCCCTCTCCCTCACCTGTGCCTTTTACCAACCACTCTAAGCCGTAGAGACACACACGCGAGGTGTAGCTTTATCCTCACAGATCACCTGCAACCACACTTCTTGGAAACGGCTTGGCAGCATGAAGTGTTAGCAGATATCGGTTATCTCCGGCCGATCTGCTCGGGTATCTCCGTTCCAATCAAGGCACACCCCGTCTCCTTCAACTCCAACTCAACAATGCCACTAACTCCCTCGATTAACTTCGGAGTGTGAAAAAGGGCAGATTTACGAGTAACGTAGCGTGTTCACTTCCTTAGTGGAAGAATAACAAATTGTTTGTGTAAGTTTATTAGAAATTAATATTTACATTAATCTATGTAATATAATTTATATGATAATATATTTCCTCACTCATACTCTCTCTTACCCTCTCTCTCTCTCTCTCTCTCTCTCTCTCTCTCTCTCCAAACTTGTTTATTTTTGCAAATCATCTCCGACAGCGTTTTTTATTCATTCTTTTTTTCTCATCACCTATCTTGTAAACCTTTTTTTCCATCCTCTCTCTCTCTTTCTCTCTACCTCTATCTCTTACTCTCTCTATCTCTATCTCTTACTCTCTATCTCTTACTCTCTCTATCTCTTACTATCTCTCTCTACCTATCTCTTACTCTCTATCTATCAATCTCTTACTATCTCTCTTTCTACCTATCTCTTACTCTCTATCTATCTATCTCTTACTATCTCTCTCTCTACCTATCTCTACCTTTCTCTTACTCTCTCTCTCTCTTAATCTCTCTCTCTCTCTCTCTCTCTCTCTCTCTCTCTCCAAACCTGTATATTTTTGCAAATTATTTCTGACTGCGTTTTTATTCATTCTTTTCTCTCATCACTTATCATTTAATTCCCTTCTTCCTTCCTTTCTCTCTCTCTCCTTCTCTCTCTGCCCCTACGCTTTTCTCTTTCATATTCGTTACCTCTAACAATCGCACTATCATCATTGTATCTTCTTCATGCATTACGCCCATCATCTATAACCTGCCCCCTAAAAGTTATTATTGATCCTCGGTCTCCATTGTCATCGGCTCTGCTATGTAATTCTTGACATATTTCTCAGTGTATGTAATTTCCATTTGGTAACAGTTCTTTTAACATTGTTTGTTCCTGGAATGCTGCAAATTAAAATCTGCTGGATTCTTTAATTAGAAATCCATGCATCCACAAACTTCCTGTTAGCTTGGTATTTCTCCTATTTTATTATTATTATTATTTTTTGTATTTCATATAGGAATATGAAAAATATACCAGCATCAAAGCAAATAACACCAGTACTTAAAACTAAGATTAGCAAATATTATATCTTCTCAACATTCCTGTATGATGCAGAAACATGGACATTAGACAAGAAAGCAGAACAGAAAATTGAAGAAAATTGAAAAAGAATAAATTGTAATGAGGATTTATAGAAGAATAGGAAGAATTGGATGGAAAGAAAAGAAAACAAATGATAAGTCTTAAAACAACTAAAAATTAAAAGAGGACTACTAAACACAATTCAAACAAGAAAATGCGATTTTGGGACATGTTAAAAGACACATAGCATCCTGCTAAAAGTAATCTTGGAAGAGAAAATACAATGTAAAAGAGGCAGACTAAGACTAGCATGGACAAGTAACATCAAAAGATGGACAAGTCAGCCTATGACAACTTGCACTATCAAAGCAAGAGACAGAGTGGAATGGCGCTCCATGGTAGTCAACCTTCGTTGCGGAGACGGCACTCAATGATGATGCACTATTGTTTCCTTATCTCTCATCATCATCAAGTACCGGGCCTGCTGGCGTAGGTGATCATGTCTCTCCACAACTTTCGATCTCGGCAGTTATTTATCATTTCTATTGTTGACCTTTTGCCAAGCCATTCTCTTAAGCTGTCTGGTATTTTTTTTCTTTTTGCTTCCTCTATCTCTTCGTCCCTAAATTTTACCAGTTGTTACAATATATTCCAGTTGTTCTCTTCTCATTACATGGCCAAAAATGATGATTGTTTCTTCCTAATCCAAAATGAAATCCGAAGTTGGTTGTTTTGCTACATGTCATCATGATCGAAAACAGAGCGAACACAGCCCAAATGGAGGTTTCTATGATTTTTTTTACCTGATTCCAATGAAACATTATCTATCTATCTATCTATCTATCTATCTATCTATCTATCTATCTATCTATCTATCTATCTATCTATCTATCTATCTATCTATCTATCTATCTATCTATCTATCTATCTATCTATCTATCTATCTATCTATCTATCTATCTATCTATCTATCTATCTATCTATCTATCTATCTATCTATCTATCTATCTATCTATCTATCTGTCTATCTGTCTATCTGTCTGTCTGTCTGTCTGTCTGTCTGTCTGTCTGTCTGTCTGTCTGTCTGTCTGTCTGTCTGTCTGTCTGTCTGTCTGTCTGTCTGTCTGTCTGTCTGTCTGTCTGTCTGTCTGTCTGTCTGTCTGTCTGTCTGTCTGTCTGTCTGTCTGTCTGTCTGTCTGTCTGTCTGTCTGTCTGTCTGTCTGTCTGTCTGTCTGTCTGTCTGTCTGTCTATCTGTCTGTCTCTCTGTCTGTCTGTCTGTCTGTCTGTCTGTCTGTCTGGCTGTCTGTCTATCTATCTTTCGTTCGCCTGAAGTATTGTCTATTATCTGCAATGTCGTTTCCTGTATAAATATTAGTCTTTTGTGGATAGGCGGTTGGCTTACCACGGCAACAGCCGGGGTTCGTACCCTGCCGAGGACACCTGGGTTTTACTAATTCCCTAAAAATTAGTACCTCTGAAGTTGGAGTAAATCTGCCTGCATGGCGAGGGCATCCTGTAATGGATAAAACAGACTTTACACGCAAAATTCAGTCCCACAAAATTGAGTGGGTGGTACTTCGTCAGAGGTCAAAGCTGACGAAAGCGAGCGAGCGAACTGTCTTTTGTAATTCTTGCAGTGGCCCATATAGTTTTGTCTGTAGTGTTGTATCTATGGGCTAATGGAATTTCCTCAGTCTACTATTTTCAGTGCAGTCTTGAAGTATGTGTTCAGCAGTCTGTGGCGCCTGTCCACATGTACAAGTAGTTGAGGTGCCGATCTTGAATTTTGTATACATGTGACTATGGAGTCAATTGTGTCTCCCATGTGCATAATGATAACTTCTTCACATCTACTCATACTATGAAAGGCATCCTGATTTGGGGCGTGTGGTCCTCTGATTGACTTGATTATCTGTTTCTTATGATGGTATGTAACCGGTGCATCTGGTTGTGTGCCTGTTGAACTTTCCTTTGCCAACTGATCTGCTTTCTCATTTCCTGGTATTCCACATTGAGATGGGATCCACTGTAGGGCCACATTGTGGTGCTTGCAGAGTTCAGTCAATAAGGTCTGCAGATGTTGCAATTTTCTGGATTGTAGTGCCTGGAATACTGATCTTGTATCTGTCAAAAACACAACAGTAAAAGTAAAAAAGTAACGTACCCCCGTCACGCCAAGTGGCGTATAGGGAATATGGTGTTAGTGACCATAAATTTTACAGACCTTCGGCACATGATTTTTGGGGTAATGTGGTCGGTAAGAAACCCGTGCCGCTTTACTTTCCCAGAAAAATATCCGGTACCCATTAAAGGCTGGGTGAACCTGGAAGCCGTCGGTTGGGATCGAACCCTACCTCTTGTCCTTTGTAGTCCAGTTCACTAACCACTGAGCTATCACGGCTCCCAAAAACAAAACAGGCCGGGCTAATATTACAGATCAGCAGTTTTTCTATTGTCAACTTTATTGCTTGGATTTCTGCATAGTAATTGTGACATTTATGAGATCAATAGTGGACAAAAAAGGAATTTAAGTCAACGGTCACAACATAAATAATTTGCGATATGCTGATGATACAGTCTTAATAGCAGAGACAGAGAATGAACTACAAGAATTGATAGACAAAATAGTAAAAGAAAACAACAAGAAAGGTCTCAGTCTGAATAGTAAGAAAACAGAAGTAATGGTTATATCGAAGAAACAATCATCACCATCATAGTAAAGTAAAGTAAAGTACCCCCCGTCACGCCAAGTGGCGTATAGGGAAATATGGTGTTAGTGACTCTATATTTTACAGACCTTCAGCACATGATTTTTGGGGTAATGTGGTCGGTATTACGCCCGTGCTGCTTTTACTTTCCCAGAAAAAATCCGGTACCCATTTAAGGCTGGGTGAACCCGGAGCCGTCGGTTGGGATCGAACCCTACCCCTTGTCCGTAGTAGTCCAGTTCACTAATCACTGAGCTATCGCGGCTCCTACTAATTTTTAGGGAATTAGTAAAACCCAGGTGTCCTCGCCAGGATTACGAACCCCGGCTGTTGCCGTGGTAAGCCAACCGCCTATCGATTGCGCTAACCGGACACCCCATCACCATCATGCAGCATAAAAATAAACGAGACAAATCTGAAACAAGTGCAACGTTTCAAATACTTGGGCACTATAATAACATCACATGGGAGATGCACCACAGAAATAAAAGCAGAATAGCTCAGGCCAAAATAGCATTCCAACTTCAGAATTATTGTCATTTGCAAAGAAGTCTGCAAAGTGATTTGCTGCATGCTTACCTGTTAGGATGTTTCCATTGTTCTTCAGTGTAATTTTGGTGTTCCTTTCTGTACCCTCATCATTTAGCTGTTTTCCATACTTTTCTTGTGTCTCGTTCAAGATTCACGGACTATGTTTTCTCTTTCCAGCTTCTCCGTCTGGCTTGAAGTTTAGTCCATTGAAATTTGGCTTTAGCATGTTGATAGTTATTGTGGTGTTCCTGGCAGGGGTTATTTTCTGCTTGCTTTCGAGACATTTCTACGTCATTGTGCAGTTGCTCTAGTTCACTACTCCAGTATAGTCTGTTGTGTTTCCACGCCCCTCTATGTATTGTTTCACTGGCAGCTTGTATCATTAGTCTACTGAATTCATCAACTATTTTGTTGATGTCTCTGTCTGTATTTATATCTTTAGTCAGTACACTGGTGTAATGTTGATACATTTTCCAGTCTGCCTTTTTGTAATTCCATCTGGAGAGAGTGCTGCTCTCCCTGACGACCTCATTTTGTACCACTAAAAAGACTGGTCAGTGGTCGCTGCCTCCAAGTTGTTTCCCAACAATACGTGTGATATTCCAATCCAGGTCTGGTGAATGGAAAGCAAGGTCTGGTGTAGATGTGGTATGCCATGATTGGAATTGAATGTTGGTGGATTGTTGGTTTAGCAGTATACGCCCATTGTCGTCCTGCCAATTTTCAGGTTCTTCACCTCTCTTGTCCATATGTTCATAGCCCCAGCTTTGTGAATGGCTGTTAAAGTCTCCACATAGAATTATTCTTTCTTTTAATGGAGTTGTATCTAGTATCAGTTGGCGGGTTGCTCGGACAGTAGTAGTTAAATAGATGAAATTCTGTATTTCCTGTCCTGAGGTGCAGTATTTGATATTCCGCCCCATCATTATACAATTCAAGCTGACATGCATTGATGTTGTTCCTTACAAGAGTCAATATTCCGCCCTTTTGTCTGTTTTTTTCTGTCAAATCGGTAGCACTGGTATCCCCTAATCTTCAAGGTTATGTCGTTGTTTAGATGGGTTTCCTGCAAACAGCATATGCTTACTTACTCTTCATGCAGGATATTTTCTAACTCCATCATTTTACTGTTTCCATCTCTTTCGCTGTTGACGCCTTCAGCATTCCAGTGCATTATTTTAAGTGGTCTTAAATTGGATTGGCCAGTAGCTCTATTCTCTCGCCCCCTGACTCCACAGAGCGGTTGAGAAGGACAACCAATATTGGTGGGGCCCTTTCGAGGCTGAGGGTCAGGCACTGCACCTGCCTAATTGTTTATCGCAGGGCGATTGCCATATCGATTCGCAGTTATAGACATACTTCCCATTGTCGTGAGTGCGTGGCATCCTGATTGCTGTAGTGCGCCTTTTGGCTGGTTGCCTCCGTCTTCAGCACTTAAACATGCTAGAGCAGACTGTGGTCTTGCACGGGTGTAGGAAGGCTTGGCCAGTCTTGTTTTTCAGTCCCTGGTGACTGTTTAGCCCCATTTTCACGACAAGGAGCTGGCCTTGATGGGGAATGGTAGCCATTGATACAATCACAGTACTAAAATGTAGCCATTGATACAATCACAGTATTAAAATGGTAGCCATTGATACAATCACAGTACTAAAATGGTAGCCATTGATACCATCACAGTATTATAGTGGTAGCCATTGATACAATCAGTGTTACAATCGTAGCCATTGGTACAATCACCGTATAACAGTGGTAGACATTGATGCAATTGTTGCAGGGTTTCTTCATGCTTCTTTCTGACCTTACTACTTGTACTTTCATTTGACACACATATATAACTCATCAATATTTTTAATACAAGTATAAACAAGGTCTTTATTGGTGTTACTTGACATAGCCTATCGGCGATGATGAATTGTCAAATAACGTTTGTGTGTGGCCGTTTCGTATTCATAAAGTTCTATCTGTGGTTATCTATCTATCTTGTTGACCGTATACTCCGTATAGTATTCTTAAGTACATCTGCCTGTCTCTTTCTGATAGTGCTGAGGAACTAGTATCTGAATGTGCTCAGTCTGGCCGAGTGTGGCCGAATTGTCTCGAGTCTGGCTGAGTGTAGCTGAGTCTCCCGAGTGTAGCTAAATGTCTCTCTAGCTACTGCTCCTCGCCCCAAAAGCATTCTGGGGCTCTCCTCTCCTAAATCTCCTCAGTTCCCAGGGTCTCGGGGTTTAAGTCCCAGGTGACCACACCCCCCCGACCACTGATACGGCCTAACCTACGTCTCTTGACCGTCACTATCTCTCTAGCTCCGCCTTTTTTTAATTATCTCTAAAGTCTTATTACTTTAGGAGTCCTGTCGAACCTGTCCATCTTCCTAAGTCCGTCCCCTAACAACTAAAACTCGAGGCGATTTCCAATTCAGAGACTCAAAGAGTAATCACTGCTGAACGTAAAGATAACCTGGTCTTTTGATTACGCGGGGCAGTTTAGTTGTCCGCTTTCATCTCAGGTCTTCACTGGACTTCAAGGCGTCTGCCGATATAAGAGTTTCCTAGGAACCAGCGGCCGTGTCGTTGCGTTACGCAACTTTGTCGACCAGAGCAAACATCTGTCTGGCTTTAGGCTGACCACCTGTACGCATTTCACTGGTAATCTTCAAGTTGATTACGACTCAGCGACTGAGTTGGGTAGACTTAACGTCTCCTTCCTAATCCTCTGAAGAGTGTCTTTTCTACGCCGCCTAAAACTATCCTACTTCACATCGTCATCGCCTCATTCTTTTATTCTTCTGTCTATCGTCATATTCTTCTATTCTTCCATTATCGCCCATGACTGAGTCACACTATAACATATATCTCCGTCAACATTTCAGTTGAATTGATATATTCATAGATCAATTTAACTCAAAATAAAAACATAGTGTGACTGCTCTCTTTCTACTTCCTTAATGGGCTAACTAATTTCCTTTTTCTCATTGTACATCAATTATTACAACAATTAGAAATACAAATTCAACATCTATAAACTGGAATCTCAAAAGAAAAATCCATCATGTATACAATCATCTTACAACATCGCTCTGCCATGCCACTTTGTTTTGCTTTGAAGCCTCTGACTAACGTGACGTCACTCTGGACCTAGCCTGAATGTAGGCCAGCTAAATTGAGGTCATCGTCTGTTTTGTCTATGTCTAACCCACATTTCTTTCCGTTTCTTAATTTAAACTGGTAGGTTCTGTAATTGGTGTTTACATATACAACATTCATAATTCTACAACAATATCATGACATTCAATAAACATCTTTGCGACACAACATGTGTCTCATGTATACAAAACATTTTGTGGAAACATCAATTCTGAAATATTTAAGGCTCGATCGGCCTTCGCACTGTACTCTCTTAATTGCCTAATAAGACGTGTTTAGTCTTTCTTCGGCATCATATCTGTGCCAGTTCTGAAAAAGAAACAAGACCCGTCTACTCTGTTCTCTTATTCTCCCTGAACACGTGCTCTTCTGGCACTGCTAATAAAGTTGTCTGCATAGCAATACGCTTTCTTACAGAATCTCTTAGCCACAGGCTTAATTTACTGGTCAACTCATGTCGGGTCGACAGTCTTCTTATCTGTTCCTTCTCCCCGCATATTCCTAAATTTTAGGCAATTCTCCCCGTCAACATATAATTACATTTTCATAAAATTGTATTTTAAAAATGTGCATTTCACAACATGTTTCTCCTCAAATCATACACCCCACAGTCTTGGACAGACCGAACATTGAAGCATAGAGTAATCACAAACACATAGCAATCAAAATTACGACTTAAATTTGATACAGAATCTAGTCTGTCTAGACTTCCATTAAACTATCCACAACACACTTCATACACACATGTGTACATCTCACAATGCTGTTCCACACTTGGAATTCCTATATAACTCATAGAGTCTCTCCAACTCGGGTCACTGACTCACTCTTCTTAGTTCCCTATGTTTTTCTCTCCATGAATACTCTATTTTCTGTAAATTCTGAGTTCTCTTAACTTGACTCAAACTTTTTAAACCGATGTAAACATGGTTACCATTTTGTTTGTTTACTTCAGGTGACTCACTAACATCTTCATACATATAGTTCTGTCTCCTCATTAAGGCAACAGTACATTTACAGACTCCTACTCATCATTCAGTGCACACTGACATTATACATTTAAAATTCGTCTAAAAGTTAGTAGACTCTTACACCTTATTAGTTACAACATCCACAAGTAAAATAATTACAATTCTTAATATGTATGTTTCTTCTTTTTGTATCTTTTATCTCTTCCATCACTAGTGGTTGTCAGGTCTCCTCTTTCTGACCTATGATCTTCTCTGAATTTGTTACCTTTATCTATTTCTTTCTGGTGGTCAAAAAACTCTTGCCGTCGTCCCAATCGTATGGCAAAAGGCAGGTCTACTTTGACTCTTTCATCGTCTTTTCTTCTTCTTTCAGCGATAATGGCATCACGTTCTGGTGTTCCCAATGGCCAAAATTTCACTTGCTCTGCCTTTTCTATTTGGGTCTTTTCAAACTCTTCATTTATGGCAGCAACCCTCCTTTCTCGTATTGTAGGCAATCTGTCAGTTTCAGGACGTTTCTTGCTACCTTTTACCCCATCTGCCATATCCTCTAATTCCTTGTCCATTTCACGCGCATATTTATCAGCTGCTTTCTCTAATGCATGAAACACTGCTAGTTCGTTAATTTTCTTCTCAGCACTTTTACTTACAACCTCTACACTATTTGTATCACTGTTGCGTTCTATCCTATCAAGTTTCCCTTTCTCGTTTTCCTTTTTCAAATTTTCTGTAGTAGATTTCTTTCGCCTTAGAGACGCTACCTCTTCCTCTAAGTCAGACTTCTCTCGTATTAGGTTCTTTACTTTGTCATCTACTTCTGATTTCTCCTTTCTTAAACTTACAATTAAATCTTTGGACTCTTTGACTTCACCTAAAAGTTGGCTATTCTGTGCTTTCATCTGATCAACTTCTCGACTCATACACACACTGTGTCTGTCAGTCTCAGCCTTTTGTTCTTCACGTGTTTCAAGCTCTTTAATTCTTGTTTCTAGACACTTGTTTTTTGCACTCTAGCCTATCTACTGTGTCTTTCAGCTCTAATAGCATCAACTCGTCTCTTTCACTTCTCTTTTCCATAATTCTTATTTCGGCATCTTGTCTTGAAATTACATCTTCTAGGATGTTTGTAGCCACACAGGCGTCTCTAACTTGTTTCTTCACCTCCCTCGTTTGTGTTATCTTATCATTATGTTTAGTTTGTCCTCTAACCTCTACAGTCTGTGTTTGTGCGCAGCTAACCTGTGTCACCAATACTTCTCTATCAGTACCTTCTGTTTGTGTAGCACTGTCGATCATTCTGTTCTCAGTCTCTTTAATTCTCACTAACATACATTCTTTTTTATTGCTGATCGCATGACTCGACTTATCTTTTAAATTATGTTCCATTCCCTCTAATTCCTTCTCCTTTCTGATTAATTTGTTTTGTTTCAGGCTAGACAGTCTGTTTGTCTTGATGTTTGGGCCGTTTGATTTGGACCACTTGGTCGTTCTCGCATCCACATGCTTGGTTGCGCGCTTCTCTTTGACTCCAGAGGGATCTTGCCAACCACGCCTGGGTGTTGGGTTAACATGATGTGTCCAAAAGTTTGATTTACCATTCACTTTATTCATTTCAATCCTGTCTACACTATTTATTTCATAGCTCTTACGTCCAGCAGTTTGTCTTTTGTCATTCCATCTCCACCTAGATTCCTGGGGTGCTAATCTTCTTCCGTGAACATGCCTTGTTTCCCTTCTCACTGCATATACTTCTTTACTCAATTCACTTAGTCGTCCCTTATTTCTCCATCTAATACTCGCTTGATTAACTTCCCTAGGCTTTTCTGCTATTTTTCTTTTATTAAACCATTCACTGATGGTTGGGCTTTCTTCAGGTAGGTTTAAATTCAATTTCTTCATGAACCCGATTTCTTTAATAGAGATATTAATCGCTTCATCTAGCGTCTCAGGGTTCAGCCTCGCTAAGTGTAGTTTTAGATCTGTGGATATTAGTCCATCTATAAAAGTCTCTATTAATTGTCTACCAAAACTGTCAGTATCTAAACCAGATTCCTCTGCTAGCTCTAAAAGTCTATTACTGTAAGCAGTTATTGTCTCCCTCTTTCTTGTTTAAACTTCCTCAAAAGTATGAAAGCAGTGTAGGCATCTCCTACAGCAGCATACCTAGTTTTTAAATCTATCTGGAGGGACTTCCATGTGCTTGAAGGTTCACTCTTTAGCCTTCTCTGGATGAAGTCAGATACTTCGCCTCTACTTGTTTTAAAAGCTATTAATTTCTTGTCTTCCTCATTTATAGGAAAAATGAGAGCATACTTTTCAATTTCTGCCATCCATTGTCTGAACATGGATGGGTCGCCAGAGTAATTTGAGATACTGGCACTCATTTCTTGCTGTCTAAAACTATTTTCTAAACCGGTGATGACTCTACTAATTTCTTGCAGGGTCTGCAAAGTGGGAGTCATGCCTCTCTTCATCTTGATAATTAATTAATTAATTATAAATTAAGTATAAATTAACACACAAGTTATTTAGATCAGTCAAAGAATTTCTACTTTCTTCCACTAACACTCAAGAAAAAACTTATTTACTTCACACAACCTTGTTACAACATATCATATGCATCTCTAAAATATATAAGAAAAATCCAACTTACATGCTTCTGAAGTCCATGGAATACCTAACACACTTATGTAACATCCTAACAACTACACAATAATATACTAATTTAAAACAATAATTAACTACTTAGTCTTCTTTCAGGTTCTCAATGTGGACATCATTTTCACATTTTGTTCTCTCTGTCTATTTCACTTTTACTTCTTTCCTTACAGGAAGTTCTACTTTATGAATATGAATGTTCACTTCTACTTTGATATAGCTCGGGGAAAGATCACTGCGGGTTGGCACTTCTAGTCGCTTCTTCGGGATTTTAAGATAAACAGGGTGTAGTCTCACAAACAGGCAGCCATTCTTACGCTGGACTTCGATGTACTATTTTGGACACAGATGGCTAGGCTTGATTAACTTCTGTAGACAAGGTTCGCTGGTGTGTTGTACACAAACACATTACTAGGCTCAACTTCATGGGTACTTGCAAATTATGAGGACTGCACTCGTTGCTGGAAGTACTTCTTGGTTATACTGGAAGTACGTAGGTGGACGTCTTGGTTAATTAAGAGAAAATTCTTACTCTTTTTTTTTTTCTCTCCAGGTCCTTTCTAAAGAATAGAATCCTGCGTCACGGCAACAGAAAGTAATGTAATGTTGCAGGCATGTCTCTATCTGATAGTTATCTATCTATCTTGTTGACCGTATACTCCGTATAGTATTCTTAAGTACATCTGCCTGTCTCTTTCTGATAGTGCTGAGGAACTAGTATCTGAATGTGCTCAGTCTGGCCGAGTGTGGCCGAATTGTCTCGAGTCTGGCTGAGTGTAGCTGAGTCTCCCGAGTGTAGCTAAATGTCTCTCTAGCTACTGCTCCTCGCCCCAAAAGCATTCTGGGGCTCTCCTCTCCTAAATCTCCTCAGTTCCCAGGGTCTCGGGGTTTAAGTCCCAGGTGACCACACCCCCCCGACCACTGATACGGCCTAACCTACGTCTCTTGACCGTCACTATCTCTCTAGCTCCGCCTTTTTTTTAATTATCTCTAAAGTCTTATTACTTTAGGAGTCCTGTCGAACCTGTCCATCTTCCTAAGTCCGTCCCCTAACAACTAAAACTCGAGGCGATTTCCAATTCAGAGACTCAAAGAGTAATCACTGCTGAACGTAAAGATAACCTGGTCTTTTGATTACGCGGGGCAGTTTAGTTGTCCGCTTTCATCTCAGGTCTTCACTGGACTTCAAGGCGTCTGCCGATATAAGAGTTTCCTAGGAACCAGCGGCCGTGTCGTTGCGTTACGCAACTTTGTCGACCAGAGCAAACATCTGTCTGGCTTTAGGCTGACCACCTGTACGCATTTCACTGGTAATCTTCAAGTTGATTACGACTCAGCGACTGAGTTGGGTAGACTTAACGTCTCCTTCCTAATCCTCTGAAGAGTGTCTTTTCTACGCCGCCTAAAACTATCCTACTTCACATCGTCATCGCCTCATTCTTTTATTCTTCTGTCTATCGTCATATTCTTCTATTCTTCCATTATCGCCCATGACTGAGTCACACTATAACACAATCACAGTATTAAAATGGTAGCCATTGATACAATCACGTACTAAAATGGTAGCCACTGATACTATCACAGTATTATAGTGGTAGCCATTGATACAATCACAGTGTTATAATCGTAGCCAATGGTACAATCACAGTATAACAGTGGTAGACATTGATGCAATCACAGTATTAAAATGGTAGCCATTGATACAGTCACAGTGTTTCAATGGTAGCCATTTATACAATCACAGTACTAAAATGGTAGCCATTGATACAGTCACAGTGTTTCAATGGTAGCCATTAATACAATCACAGTACTAAAATGGTAGCCATTGATACAGTCACAGTGTTTCAATGGTAGCCATTGATACAATCACAGTATAACAATTTGCATGTACAAGAGCATAAACATGTATCGAACTATATAATCTGATACAAGTGAAAAATTTCAAATACTTGGGCACAATAATAACATCAGATGGGAGATGCACCACAGAAATAAAAAGCAGAATGGCTCAGGCCAAAATAGCATTTCAGAAAATGAAAAAGATCTTATGCAAGAAGTCTATGTCAATAGAAGTGAGAAAGAGAGTTAATCGGTGTTTTATAGAACCAATTCTAACCTATGGAAGCGAATCATGGACAGTAAACAAAGAAATGGAAAGACGATTAGAGCCAACAAAGATGGGATTTCTCAGAAGAATGTTGAAAGTTCCCTGCACAGCTAAAAAGCACAATGAGGAAGTTCTCAAGGAGGCCAACACAAAATGGAAGCTCCTAAAAACATCAGAAAGAAGCAATCAACATTTTTCTGGCACATCATGAGAACAGGAAAGTTGGAATACTTAGTTACAACTGGAAAAATAAAAGGACAGATAAATCGCGGACGACAAAGAGAGAAATTATTGGATAGCTTGGTGTCATGGCATAGAAAACAGTCAACAACAGAATGGATACTATGCACTGTAGATCGAAGATTGTGTAAAGATATGATCGCCGGAAACCGATATGGCACATGATAATGATGAAAGTTCTCTTAAAATGCGCTTTAACTTCCTCGAAAAAAAAAACACAAATCAGCAAATTAACTAAAGTATCGGTGAGAAACAACTGTGATCCTACAATTTAAAAATGAAATTGGGAATCTCCAGGGGAAATCACAAATGACCATAATGGGAGGTAACCCAGTGAACAATTGAAGATAGTTTCCTTGGAAATGTACAACCGAACCAGACTGCGATACAAATCATAATCCTATCTGGCGAATCTTCTCTGGTAACAACCCGTGCTCCCTGGAGGAAATTCGCTCCGTAGTTCACAAAAGATACAGGTATCGCATTACATCAAGAACACACCTTTGCTCGTCCAGGTGGGCCTATTAACCAAAGTTAAAATAAAAGAAACACTCTCAAAAGGATATCTGTCAGAAAAGGTGGGACGTTGGAGGGGTTGTAGGGGGTGGTGGGGGCCGGGGTTAGGATTTCATATTGAAAGATAGGCGGTAAATTTACCGTCCGGCGTACATGGTTCCCATGGCCAGGTGAGTTCTATAGATATCATTTTTACACCTGGATCAACCGTCAGTTGATAACTAACAACAAATCTGACCGGGATTTTTATGATTCAAACTTTAAAATATGTGGCGATGATCGATAGAGCTTAGATTTGTGCCAGAAATATGTCAACAATCCCAGATGGTCGCAACTATCTATCTATTGACCTTTCGAGCCGTTGCCGGCCCATAGGGCGTAGACCAAGATACACCTTCTCATATCTGAATTTTTGTTCTAGCAGTTTTCTTTTAAAGATATTTTATCAAATCTCGCCATTTGTCTCTGTTCTGTGCAAGCAGCTTTATCTCATTGATCGTTCACGCTATAAGATGGTCGCAACTATTGAAATCAAATTTGATTAGATTGAGGGGTAATTCTGACAGCTACAGAAACAAGTGAGATCCCAACTGTAGATATTGAGAATAAAGAAGTTGAAGTGTTACTAGCTGATCAGAATGATATGGAGCGTTGACGTTAGATCGAGTTAGATATAGATAGCCATAGAGATGGTGTCAATGAATATGCAATAAAGGAGGACAATTGCATCATTTTAATATACTCTATTGGATTTCTCAGAAGAATGTTGAAAGTTCCCTGGACAGATAAAAAGACCAATGAGGAAGTTCTCAAAGAGGCCAACACAAAAAGGGAGCTCTTAAAAAACATCAGAAAGAAGCAATCAACATTTTTCGGGCACATCATGAGAAGAGGAAAATTGGAATACTTGGTTACAACTGGCAAAATAAAAGGAAAGAGAGATCGCGGACGACAAAGAGAGAAAATACTGGATAGCTTGGTGTCATGGCATGGAAAACAGTCAACAACAGAACTGATACGATGCACTGTTGATAGAAGATTGCGGAGGGACATGATCGCCTACGCAACCGGCAGGGTACATGATGATGATTGGAGGCAGGGCATAGTAGGCATAGTGAAATGAGGAAGAAAGCAAAAATGTGTAAACTTAGCACATGTAACGTAAGGGATATTGCACCCTGGAGATTGTTAAAGTTAACACACAGAAAGAATGGCAAATTAGAACAACAACCCTCATAGACAACGAATTAAATAGACTAATGGTCAGTATAGCAGCACTCCTTGTTCCTTCTGTGGCCGAGTGTGCTAGTCGAACTTTAGAGGAATCAGCCACGACAGAAACTATTCCTTTAAAACAAACTTTCACACACACAAATAAAAAAAATACATAACAGCCTCCACTAAACTGTCTGACCAGACAAAAAGGGTCACGCTATATTGGAGAGAGAGAGAGAGAGAGAGAGAGAGAGAGAGAGAGAGAGAGAAACGCTCTATTGTATCCATAGAAACGTGCACTAATTTTAGTGTGTCAGTAATAGCACTTCATCACTGGAGTCTGTAGAAATGTCGTTTTACAGAAGAATGTTGAGAATACCATGGACAGCTAAGAAGAGTAATGAAAATGTTCTGAAAGAGGCCAAAGCAAGAAGAGAGCTAATTTCCAATATTAGGAAAAGACAATCATCATTTTTTTGGCCATGTAATGAGAAGAGAACAGCTGTAATATATTGTGATAACTGGGAAAATTGAGGGACGAAGAGATAGAGGGAAGCAAAGATAAAAGATACCAGACAGCTTAAGAGAAAGGCTTGTCAGAAGGTCAACAAAGTGATAAATAACTGTCGTGATCGAAAGTTGTGGAGAGACATGATCACCTACGTCTGCAGGCTCGGTACTTGATGATGATGATGCATAGCACTTCATACAATCACACGGACTATATATATAGATATATATTGAGACATTCTACCTTTAGAAAGCTTTTAAACATAGGAACGGTAAAGCCTTATCTCCAAACTATATCAGGCCTTAAAGAAGAAAAGTTCTTCCAAGAAATACAAAGAACAGCTTGTTCTTTTTTCTATGAAAAGAAAACAGAATTAGTTGTGCAGCAAGATCTTCGTCTGTGTTACGGTGTTTGTGCATCCCATATGAAGCTATATAACAATACGATTGCGTCATTCTCAGTTACCAAACAGCGAGGGCACCGCCGAGGGCTTAGAGCACCAGCAACCTGGCTGAGAGCTGTCAACGACCAATCAAGATCAAAGAAAAGCTGATCAAGGCCCTGCCTCACGTCCCAGTGGCGCTCTTGGAAACAGACAATCCAGGATCCCAAATCGCTCCAACACTCATCAATTTCTTGCTGAAGTTGGTTACATTGGGCCGAAAGGCGCAAAAAAAAAAATCACAACTATTCTGCAAACCACAACACATCGTATCTACTATCACTGAACGTCCTTCTAAAGGCAGTGGATGATAACAAGTAGTCGTTGGGTAAACGCAAAAAGAAAGAAAGAAAGATAGAAGGAAAGAAAGAATGAGAAATAAAGAAAGAAAGATAAAAGAGAAAGAAAGAATGAATGAAAGAAAGAAAGAAAGAAAGAAAGAAAGAAAGAAAGAAAGAATGAAAGAAAGAACGAAAGAAAGAAAGAAAGAAAGAAAAAAAATGAAAGAAAGAAAGAAAGAAAGAAAGAAAGAAAGAAAGAAAGAAAGAAAGAAAGAAAGAAAGAAGAAAGAAAGAAAGAAAGAAAGAAAGAAAAAAGAAAGAAAGAAAGAAAGTAAGAAAGAAAGAGTTGCCTCTCTAAAATGTATTTTCTTCCTCGACAAATAAACTTTTATAGGCCATGACGAAAGGACAACTCTTCAGCTGAAACGATCAGCTTTTCATTGTTGACTGCTTGAGTCAGGAGCAGCAACCTACAGCTGACCATGATCCTACTGCATCTCCCCGAGTGGGCTGAATAGTAGACTTCTCATGAATATCAAAATGACTAGGAGTCATCACGAAAGGCTATCTATCTATCTATCTATCTATCTATCTATCTATCTATCTATCTATCTATCTATCTATCTATCTATCTATCTATCTATCTATCTATCTATCTATCTATCTATCTATCTATCTATCTATCTATCTATCTATCTATCTATCTATCTATCTATCTATCTATCTATCTATCTATCTATCTATCTATCTATCTATCTGCCTGCCTGCCTGCCTGCCTGCCTGCCTGCCTGCCTGCCTGCCTGCCTGCCTGCCTGCCTGCCTGCCTGCCTGTCTGTCTACCTACCTACCTACCTACCTACCTACCTACCTACCTACCTACCTACCTATCTATCTATCTATCTATCTATCTATCTGCCTGCCTGCCTGCCTGCCTGCCTGCCTGCCTGCCTGCCTGCCTGCCTGCCTGCCTGCCTGCCTGCCTGTCTGTCTGTCTACCTACCTACCTACCTACCTACCTACCTACCTACCTACCTACCTACCTACCTACCTACCTATCTATCTATCTATCTATCTATCTATCTATCTATCTATCTATCTATCTATCTATCTATCTATCTATCTATCTATCTATATATCTATCTATCGTTCGTCTGAAGTATTGTCTATATCTGCAGTGTCATTTCCTGTATACATTTTACTGTCTTTTGTAATTCTTGCAGTGGCCCATATAGTTTTGTCTGTAGTGTTGTATCTATGGGCCAATGGATTTTCCTCAGTCTACTATATTCATTGCAGTCTTGAAGTATGTGTTCAGCAGTCTGTGGCGCCTGTCCACATGTACAAGTAGTTGAGGTGCCGATCTTGAATTTTGTATACATGTGACTATGGCATCGATTGTGTCCTGTTCTCAGGCGTAAAATGATAACTTGTTCATATCTATTCACTTGAGTCAGATGATTTGGGCTAGCTGTTGGAGACATCGCAGTTTTAAACCACAATACAGTGCATATCTGCTCTTAAACGTCCGTAAAATGACGGACAACAAGAGGAGAATAATGTACTTACTGTTCATCTCAAAACTTCTTATATCGAACTGTCCGACTCTAAACTTCTACAATTTGTGACCGACTCCTAAACATTCACAATTTGTGACCGACTCCTAAACTTCTACAATTTGTGACCGACTCTAAACTTCTACAATTTGTGACCGACTCTAAACTTCTACAATTTGTGGCCGACTCCTAAACTCCTAAAAAATATGACCGACTCCTAAACATCTATAATTAGTGACCGAGTCCTAAACTTTTATAGCCTGCTGATTCCTAAACTTTTATTGCCTTCTGATTCCTAAACTTGTATAGCCTGCTGATTCCTAAACTTTTATTGCCTTCTGATTCCTAAACTTTTATAGCCTGCTGATTCCTAAACTTTTATTGCCTTCTGATTCCTAAACTTTTATAGTCTGCTGATTCCTAAACTTTTATTGCCTTCTGATTCCTAAACTTTTATAGTCTGCTGATTCCTAAACTTTTATTGCCTTCTGATTCCTAAACTTTTATAGTCTGCTGATTCCTAAACTTTTATTGCTTTCTGATTCCTAAACTTTTATAGTCTGCTGATTCCTAAACTTTTATTGCTTTCTGATTCCTAAACTTTTATAGTCTGCTGATTCCTAAACTTTTATTGCCTTCTGATTCCTAAACTTTTACAGTCTGCTGATTCCTAATCTTTTATAGCCTGCTGATTCCTAAACTTTTATTGCTTTCTGATTCCTAAACTTTTATAGTCTGCTGATTCCTAAACTTTTATTGCTTTCTGATTCCTAAACTTTTATAGTCTGCTGATTCCTAAACTTTTATTGCCTTCTGATTCCTAAACTTTTATAGTCTGCTGATTCCTAAACTTTTATTGCCTTCTGATTCCTAAACTTTTATAGTCTGCTGATTCCTAAACTTTTATTGCCTTCTGATTCCTAAACTTTTATAGTCTGCTGATTCCTAAACTTTTATTGCCTTCTGATTCCTAAACTTTATAGCCTGCTGATTTCTAAACTTTTATAGCCTGCTGATTCCTAAACTTTTATAGTCTGCTGATTCCTAATCTTTTATAGCCTGCTGATTCCTAAACTTTTATAGCCTGCTGATTCCTAAACTTTTATAGCCTGCTGATCCCTAATCTTTTATAGCCTGCTGATTCCTAAACTTTATAGCCTGCTGATTCCTAAACTTTTACAGCCTGTTGATTCCTAAACTTTTACAGCCTGCTGATTCCTAAACTTGTATAGCCTGCTGATTCCTAAACTTGTATAGCCTGCTGATTCCTAAACTTGTATAGCCTGCTGATTCCTGAACTTGTATAGCCTGCTGATTCCTAAACTTGTATAGCCTGCTGATTGCTAAACTTTATAGTCTGCTGATTCCTAAACTTTTATAGCGTGCTGATTCCTAAACTTTTATAGCCTGCTGATTCCTAAACTTGTATAGCCTGCTGATTCCTAAACTTTTATAGCCTGCTGATTCCTGAACTTGTATAGCCTGCTGATTCTTAAACTTGTATAGCCTGCTGATTCCTAAACTTTTATAGCATGCTGATTCCTAATTTTTTATAGCCTGCTGATTCCTAAACTTGTATAGCCTGCTGGCTCCTAAACTTTTATAGCGTGCAGATTTCTAAACTGTTATAGCCTGCTGATTCCTAAACTTTTATAGCCTGTTGATTCCTAAACTTTCATAGTCTGTTGATTCCTAAACTTTCATGGCCTGTTGATTCCTATTCCTAAACTTTCATAGCCTGCTGATTCCTATTCCTAAACTTTTATAGCCTGCTGATTCCTAAACTTTCATGGCCTGTTGATTCCTATTCCTAAACTTTCATAGCCTGCTGATTCCTATTCCTAAACTTTTATAGCCTGCTGATTCCTAAACTTTTACAGCCTGCTGATTCCTATTCCTAAACTTTCATAGCCTGCTGATTCCTATTCCTAAACGTTCATAGCCTGCTGATTCCTATTCCTAAACTTTCATAGCCTGCTGATTCCTATTCCTAAACTTTCATAGCCTGCTGATTCCTATTCCTAAACTTTTATAGCCTGCTGATTCCTAAACTTTTATAGCCTGCTGATTCCTAAACTTTATAGTCTGCTGATTCCTAAACTTTTATAGCCTGCTGATTCCTAAACTTTTATAGCCTGCTGATTCCTAAACTTTTATAGCCTGCTGATTCCTAAACTTTTATAGCCTGCTGATTCCTAAACTTTTATAGCCTGCTGGCTCCTAAACATTTATAGCCTGCTGATTCCTAAACTTTTACAGCCTGCTGATTCCTATTCCTAAACTTTCATAGCCTGCTGATTCCTATTCCTAAACGTTCATAGCCTGCTGATTCCTATTCCTAAACTTTCATAGCCTGCTGATTCCTATTCCTAAACTTTTATAGCCTGCTGATTCCTAAACTTTTATAGCCTGCTGATTCCTAAACTTTATAGTCTGCTGATTCCTAAACTTTTATAGCCTGCTGATTCCTAAACTTTTATAGCCTGCTGATTCCTAAACTTTTATAGCCTGCTGATTCCTAAACTTTATAGTCTGCTGATTCCTAAACTTTATAGTCTGCTGATTCCTAAACTTTTATAGCCTGCCGATTCCTAAACTTGTATAGCCTGCTGGCTCCTAAACTTTTATAGCGTGCAAATTCCTAAACTTGTATAGCGTTCTGACTCCTAAACTTTTATAGCGTGCAGATTTCTAAACTTCTACAGAGTTCTGGCTCCTAAACTTTTACAGCCTGCTGGCTCCTAAACTTTTATAGCGTGCAGATTTCTAAACTTCTACAGCGTTCTGACTCCTTAACTTTTATAGCGTGCAGAATTCTAAACTTCTACAGCGTTCTGACTCGTAAACTTTTACAGCCTGCTGGCTCCTAAACTTTTATAGCGTGCAGATTTCTCAACTTCTACAGAGTTCTGGCTCCTAAACTTTTATAGCGTGCAGATTTCTAAACTTCTACAGAGTTCTGGCTCCTAAACTTTTATAGCGTGCAGATTTCTAAACTTCTAAAGCGTTCTGACTCCTAAACTTTTATAGCGTGCAGATTTCTAAACTTCTACAGCGTTCTGACTCCTAAACTTCTAAAGCCTACTGACTCCTAAAACTTCTACAACTGCAGTCCGATTTATAAACTTGCTGATGTGCTGCAGACTATCACAATTCTACAATATACAGACTCATCATCATCATCATCATCATCATCATCGAGTGCCTTCTCCGCAATGAAGGTTGGCTACCATGGATCGCCATTCTACTCTGTTTCTTGCTGTGATGGTGCAGGCTGTCATAGATTGACTTGTCCATCTTTTGATGTTACTCGTCCATGTTAGTCTTGGTCTGCCTCTTTTACCTTGTATTTTCCCTTCCAATATTACTTTTAGTAGGCTGTTGTGTCTTTTAACATGCCCCAAAAATTTCATTTGTCTTTTCTTAATTGTATTTAGTAGTTCTCTTTTTATTTTCAGTTGTTTTAAAACTTCATCGTTTGTTTTATTTTCTTTCCATCCAATTCTACCTATTCTTCTATAAATCCACATTTCAAAGGCTTCAATTTTCTGTTCTGTTTTCTTGTCTAATGTCCATGTTAAAAAATTACTTTTTGCCATATCTATTCTTTTGTTTATTTCAATTGTACAGTTTCCATCATTGGTTATAGTATGTCCCAGATAGTTGTAGCTCTGGACTGTCTCCAGATGTATTCCCTCAACTATGATATTTAATCGTAGGTCTTGAGAATGTTCTTTGTTTATGATCATAGTTTTAGTCTTATTGATATTCATTTCTAGTCCATATTTTTTGCTTGTTATGTCTATCACATTAAGCAAATGTTGTAGGTCTTTGGGATTTTCTGGTAGTAGAACAGTATGATTAGCATATCTTAGGTTATTGATTGATTCTTTCCATTAATGTTTGGGCCTGGCATCTCTGAGATGTTTTTAAAGATTTGGTCAGTGTATAGATTGAACAAGCTTGGTGATAGGATGCATCCTTGTCTTACTCCTCTTTTTATGTCCATGGGTGTAGAGTTTCCTTGTTATATTTTATTATTGCTGATTTCTCCCAGTACAAATTACATATTAGTCGTATGTCAGTGTCGTCTAGTATACAGACTCCTAATATATTAAATTGTTCTGCCTTGTTTTTTTTTATTCAGCATCACTTCCAGCTTTAGAATCCACAGACTCTACTGACAGTTGAAAGAACACAAATTATTATGAATTTTTTGTCGTGCTGTATTTGTGCACTTATTGTTTCCCTTTATTACTCTCAATTGATTATTCCCCTTGCTGCTAAAACATGGATTTCTCTCAAAAACTTCGCATTTTAACTCGTATTTTTCTCATCACAATACGTACGTGGGTTATTTCCCCTTTTGAGATGAATATCTCACCCCACATCTGCTCGTTTCTGTATCATCCCATTCAGTGGACTGAATTCCCGTCCCTTATCAAACGGGAACTGTTCCTTTCTTCTCTTTGTGTGCTCGTTGAATTAGCGGAGTGTGTCCTTATGTGCATTTCATTGTTAGACAATTCGTTAACAAAATGAATATAAATCCAGACTATAGAAGTGCTCAAAGATCACCACGAATGCATTTGTTTTTCACGGTCTTTATCAAAACAATCAAGTCCCAGTTGGTGTTGTCTGTTAACCTCTTTTCTCTACCTCTGATATTGTTATCTTATGTTCCATCTCGGGCCTGTATTTAATGTTCCTGAGCTTTTATCTTGGAAATCCTACTTTGAATCAGGGGATTATTTTTACATATTTTTTGTTATTCATTTTGTTTTATGTTAAATCTTCTTATTCATCTTCTCTGCGTTATCCGGTCGTCTTTTTCATTTCATTGAAAGTCCTAGGACGTTAAATCGGCGTAGATTTGCTGGGTTGTGGTCTATAGTAATAACTTCTGCGACTTCGACCCAGCATATCTGGCTTCATATACATATGACATATCTGAACAATCTTCATCCCAACAATGTACTACCAATGCCAGCCGTGGACATGCAAGAACAATAAAATAAATAGCCTCTTCTGAGATGAAATGTGTTAGACGAATGACAGGAAAAAGCCTGTGAGATAAGATCAGAAATGAAGAACTGAGAAAAAAGCTAAGAATAACTTCTGTCATAGAATATATAAAGAAACAACAGATAACATTATTTGGCCACATGACAAGGCAGAATGATAAAAAACAACACAACGAGCCTTCAATAAACGTTTGCAAGAACACCAGACCCAAGGTCCGACCACAAAAAAGATGGAATGACCGAATACTAGATACACTAGGAAACACAACAGCAGGAGAATCGAACAGTATAGCTAAAGACGGCAAAATATATCTCTCCATGAAGCTGAAAGGAGGGAGCCGCGATAGCTCAGTGGCTAGTGAACTGGACTACAAATGACAAGGGGTGTGGTTCGATCCCAACCGACGACTTCCGGGTTAACCAGGCATTAAAATGGGTACTGGATTTAATCTGGGAAAGTAAAGCGGCGCGGGCGTAATACCGACCACATTACCCCAAAAATCATGTGCTGAAGGTCTGTAAAATGTATGGTCACTAACACAATATTCCCTATACACCACTTGGCGTGACGGGGGTACTTTACATTTTTTTTTTTTACCTGATAAATGTATTGATAAAAATAGAGACCACTGGATCTTTCATCTTTATACCAACAAGACTACCCAGACACCAGGGGGCGGTAAAGTCGTGAAGAAACTATGAAGTAGAAACGGAAAATAATGATCACTGTCTGTGTCAATATTCAAACTCGAGACCTGGAGACAAACTGCAGCAACACATGTGGTGGCTTTAGGAATAGATTAACTCCTCTAATCTATCGAAGAGTTTAGAGATCGAGAATGAAGGCAACCAGGTACTCAAAAACGCCATGACGACGACGGATGTGTAGGGCAAAAAAGGCGCAAATTTTACATTTTTTTACTGCAAACAGCATCACGACACATTTACGCCCACTTGACGTCATTTTAAGGACGGATGACACAAAGGGGTAGTTTGCGTCGGATCAGCGCTTGAGTTCACCAGGTAACTAAAGGAGCACATCTCTTTGTCATGCGCAGTTTAAAGGACGTTTAGTGGGCATGTTTGCGTTGTGTTGTGGTTTGCAGTAAAAAGTAAAAATAAAGTACCCCCGTCACGCTAAGTGGCGTATAGGGAATATGGTGTTAGTGACCATCACTTTTACAGACCTTCGGCACATGATTTTTGGGGTAATGTGGTCGGTATTACGCCCGTGCCGCTTTACTTTCCCAGAAAAAAATCAGGTACCCATTAAAGGCTGAGTTAACCCGGAAGCCGTCAGTTGTGATCGAACACTACCTCTTGTCCTTTGTAGTCCAGTTCACCAACCACTGAGCTATCGCGGCTCCCCTGTGGTTTGCAGTAGAACTGTGATATTTGTGCCTTTCGGCCCAACACATCCGACTTCAGCACGATCGAGGTTAGTGAACCCACAGGTGATCAACTACTCCTTTAATCATCGGGTGATCAGAAGGAAGCAAGACCTCTAGAACTTCTTGTTTAGAGACGGATGTGTTACTTCTAGACAATCCACTGGCACGGGCGGTTGAGCGATTATATATTTTAATTCGTTTGCAGTGATACCGAGGTCTTCCAGAACCAATAGGACCAATAGAACCAATAGGACCAATAGAACCAATATAACCAATAGAACCAATAGAACCAGTAGAACCAATAGAACCAATAGAACCAATAGATCCAATCCAGTACTAATCCAAGTCGACCTTGGTGAAAATAATCAGCGAATCATTTCAGGGGAAGAGGTATGTTTCCAAGGCTCGGAAAAATAATTCACAAGTGAATCAAATGAAGGAAAAAAAATAAACACAATAGCCAGCTCAAAGCATGATTGAACCCATACTACGAAAAAAAAAAAAAAATCAGCGAATCAATTTAGAGGAAGAGGTATGTTTACAGCACTCAGGGAAAAAAAAAGACAAATAATCAACAACAGAAAAACAAAACAAAGAACAATATATGGACCGAAGCAGAATCGAACCCGTACTTAGTTGAGTGGCAGTGTTCCATAGCGTTTGGCTTTTCGTGGCAAGGCGCTGTGCCACTGAGTACGGGTTCGATCCTGCTTCGGTCCATATACTGTTCTTTATTTCTTTTCTTTTTTTTCTGTTTATTTTCTGTTGTTGATTATTTGTCATTTTTTCCCGAGCGATGTAAACATACCTCTTCAAATGAAATAATTTCGCCTCGAAAGTTATCCTCTTTAATAATATTCATTTATTATGATTTGTCTCCTGAAAAAATAAGCGGTTCAATGAGTTGAGAAAAGTAACAACATAAAAGAAAAAACTCTGACTCTGAAGCTGTTTAATAAGCGAAGCTTCCCTCAGAGCTGCCGTCCATATGGGCAGTATAGTATTCATCATTATCATCATCAAGTACCGCCTGATGGCGTAGGTGATCATGTCTCTCCACAACATCCTATCTCGACAGTTATTTATCATTTCTGTTGTTGACCTTCTGCCAAGCCATTCTCTTAAGCAGTCTGTTATTTTTTTCTCTTTGCTTCCCTTTATCTCTTCGTCCCTCAATGTTTCCAGTTGTTACAATATATTCCTGTTGTTCTCTTCTCATTACATGGCCAAAAAATGATGATTGTTTCTTCCTAATATTGGAAATTAGCTCTCGTTTAGCCTCTTTCAGAAAGTTTTCATCACTCTTCTTAACTGCCCATGGTATTCTCAACATTCTTCTGTAAAACCACATTTCTACTGACTCCAGTGATTTTCCTGTCTGTTGTCCTATTGTCCATGATTCACATCCATATGTTATGACTGGCTCTACATAACATTTAAGAACTCTTTTTTTTGTTTCTATTGTCAAAAATGGATTGCATAGTATCTTCCTCATTTTTTGGAAAGCTGCTTTTGCCTGAGGCATTCTTCATCTCCCCTCTGTTGTACGTCTTTCGTCTGGTGATTTATGATTGTACAAAGAAAATTACAACAGTGTTTTTCTGTTGCCTTCCGTCGGTTTGTTTACGGTTGGCTCCGCTAACCTTTGACTAAGATGTCTCACCCACAAGGCAGTGGGGTTGTTTTACTTCTGGGTACCTCCCTTAGCCTTCTACTCTCCTGAGCTTAGCTGCAACTTCATCAGTGCAGGTTAAAACAATATAAATTGATAAAAGGCAAATTAAATAAGAAGAAACAAGTGAATGAAGATGTGGGAAGACAATAGGGAGCTAGTTGGTGACGTAGCAGTCTCGCTGAAACAAACTGTATTCAAGATGAAAATCACCGCAGTCCCCGCGGTGATGGGATCAGTTGATATATGATTTGAGTTCAGGTACTTCTATTCCTCGATCTTCACTAAAGTAATGTTAAATGTGGCCCGTGAGCAAATATATGAAAATATCACAGAGATGCCAGGCCTAAACATTAATGGAAAGATAATCAATATCCTAACGTATGTTGATGATACTGTATTACTAGCAGAAAATCCTAAAGATCTACAACAATTACTTAATGGAATAAATACAATTAAAAATATGGGTTAGATATGAATATCAAAAGACTAAACCTATGATCATAAACACAGTTGACAATCAAAATGTACAAGTGGATATCAAAGTTGAAGAAATAGACCTGGAGACAGTCCAGAGCTCCAAACCATCTGTCAGGGACATACTATATCCAGTGATGGAAATTGTAAAACTGAAATAAACAAAAGAATAGGAATGGCAAAAAGTAATTTTAATCATCATCATCGAGTGCCGTATTCCCTTCGAAGTTTGGCTACCATGGAGCGCCATTCCGCTCGGTCTCTTTGATGGTGCAGGTTGTCATAGGCTGATTTGTCCATCTTTTGATGTTACTCGACCATGTTAGTCTTGGTCTACCTCTGCCTCTTTTACCTTGTATTTTCCCTTGCAAAATTACATTTAGTCGGCTGTTGTGTCTTTTAACATGGCCCAAAAATCTCTTTTGTCTTGTTTGATTTGTGTTTAGTAATTCTCTTTTTATTTTTAGTTGTTTTAAGACTTCATCGTTTGTTTTCTTTTTTATTTCCATCCAATTCTATTCTTCAATATATCCACATTTCATAGGCTTCCATTTTTTATTCTCTTTTATTTGTCTAATGTCCCAGTTACTGCACTATATAGAAATGTTGAGAAGATATAGCGTTTTGCTATTCTCAATTTTTTCCCTGGTGTTATTTGTTTTGATGTTAGTGTTTTTATTGAAATTACTTTATAATTGTAATGTAATGCGATGAAAATATACTGTAGTCATCGACTCAGGGAAGAAAGAATACAAACAGCATTGTTTTTTTTTGTTTGTTTTTTTAGAAATACAAATATTTGTAATGTACTGATTTGTATTTGCTTTTGTCTTTTCTTCATCATCTATGTCCTATATTTGCTGACTGCGTTACACCCTGATTAGTTTTATTTTTATTTTTAACTTGTTATTATGTGTATAGTATTCCTATCACAAACCATTTGTTTAGTATTTCTGTCACAGACTATTTGATTAGTATTCCTATCACAAACCATTTGTTCAGTATTCCTATCTCAAACCATTTGTTTAGTATTCCTATCACAAACCATTTGTTCAGTATTTATATCACAAACCATTTGTTTAGTCTTCCTATCACAAACCATTTGTTTAGTATTCCAATCACAAACCATTTGTTTAGTATTTCTATTACAAACCAAACGTGTAGTATTTCTATCACAAACCATACGTGTAATATTTCTATCACAAACCATTTGTTTAGTATTCCTATCATAAACAACTTGTTTAGTATTCCTATCACAAACCATTTGTTTAGTATTCCTATCACAAACCATTTGTTTAATATTCCTAACACAAACCATTTGTTTAGTATTCCTATCACAAACCATTTGTTTAATATTTATATCACAAACCATTTGTTTAGTATTTCTATCACAAACCATTTGTTTAATATTCCTAACACAAACCATTTGTTTAGTATTTCTATCACAAACCATTTGTTTAGTATTCCTAACACAGACCATTTGTTTAGTATTCCTAAAATTCCTAAAACAAACCATTTGTTTAATATTCCTAACACAAACCATTTGTTTAGTATTCCTATCACAAACCATTTGTTTAATATTCCTAACACAAACCATTTGTTTAGTATTCCTATCACAAACCATTTGTTTAATATTCCTAACACAAACCATTTGTTTAGTATTCCTATCACAAACCATTTGTTTAATATTCCTATCACAAACCATTTGTTTAATATTCCTATCACAAACCATTTGTTTAATATTCCTAACACAGACCATTTGTTTAATATTCCTATCACAAATCATTTGTTTAATATTCATATCACAAACCATTTGTTTAATATTCCTAACACAGACCATTTGTTTAATATTCCTATCACAAACCATTTGTTTAATATTCCTATCACAAACCCTCATTCATGTTCATAATGTTTATCAAATGTCTATTCTTCGTGTACATAACAGAATATTTTTTCTACACTCTGTTCTTCTGATGTTATTCTGTTATTTCAATTGCTATCCGACCTTGATGCATAAGCCCTCAACAATCCATTATGTTATGTCCTTTGCTGCGTCCTCTAATCTACTCTACGTGTCATTTATTGGTTGTGAGGTGTTGTCCATGTGGATTGATTTTACACAAAACTACCGAGACTATCTCACTTTCATGGTCAATCACTGATTTTCCAGGCATCGATTTAGGGGTACAACAGTATGATTATCCTGTGATTACTGAAGATCTGCGTGCCAGATCCGCGCCATTTTTATGTACGTCGGATAAAATAAACTGTCGTATCATCTTACAAGAAACCGCCTTCCCGATATCTGGATAATTGCAACGTTTTGGAATTTGAGAACATAGTTGCTTCATTAGAAAAGTGTCTCAAATTGTATCCAATAGGAAAATGTATATCAATCTGTTGTGATTCAATCTGGCGTTTATAGTATTATTATTATTTTTTTAATTCTGCTTCTGAGGAGCACAGTGATTCTCAAGTTATTTGCTAGTGAGCAGTGTATTTAGTAATGGTCATATCTAAGAAGCAATCACCATCACGCAGCAACAACAACAAATAAACAGGTTAGATCTGAAATAAGTGGAATGCGTCAAATACTTGGGCACAATAATAACATCAGATAGAAGATGAACCACAAAAATAAAAAGCAGAATAGCTCAGGCCAAAATAGCATTTCAGAAAATGAAAAACGTCTTATGCAACAAGACTATGTCAATGCAAGTGAGAAAGAGAGTTCATTGGTGCTATATGGAGCCAATTCTGACCTATGTAAGCGAATCATGGACAGCAGACAAACATACGAAAAGATGATTAGAGGACACAGAGATGGGATTTATCAGAAGAATGTAGAACGTTCACTGGACATCTGAAAGGACCAATGTGGAAATTCTCAAAGATGCTAAGACAAAAAGGAGGCTCCTAAAAAACATCAGAAAGAAACAATCAACATTTTTCGGGCACATCATGAGAAGAGGAAAGTTGAAATAATTGGTTGCAACTGGCAAAATAAAGAGAACGAGAGATCGAGGACGACAAAGAGATAAGATACTAGATAACTTGTTGTCATGGAATGGAAAATAGTCAATAGCAGATTTGATACGTTTGATACGATATTTGGTTAGTGAACTGGACTACAAAGGACAAGAGGTAGGGTTCGATCCCAATCGACGGCTCCGGTTCACCCAGCTTTTAATGGGTACCGGATTTTTTCTGGGAAAGTAAAGCGACCACATTACCCCAAAAATCATGTGCTGAAGGTCTGTAAAATGTAGTCCCTAACAACATATTCCCTATACGCCACCTGGCGTGACAGGGGTACTTTACTTCTTTTTTTTTACCTGATTATTTGCAACATAAACATTACTTCTGTTTTCGTTTTATTCAATGATTGCCCTAATTTAACATAATTATAATTACATCATAATATCTTAGTTATTTGCATTATAAGTTATGAACATGGCTTTGCTGTTCATTAAATTCTGTTACAGCTTTGGTCAGGGGCTTTTTTTGTATATGAAGACACAGCGCAGTGATTCTTTGTGTAGTTTGGCCACGTGACAGGGCAGAAAGATCCAAACACAACACAACGAGCCTTTAACAAACGTTGGGGGAATACCAGACCCAAAGGCCGACCACGAAAAAGGTGGATGGATGGAATATTAGAAGCACTAGGAAACATAACAGCAGCTGAGGCGAACAGAAGAGCAAAAGACTGTAAATTGTATCTCCCCTCGACGCTGAAAGGCAAATGAGGACAGCCGATGAAAAAGAGGAAGAGAAATGATTCTTAGTCGGTACTTCATAAATTCTTCTCTCCATCTGTATTACTTCTAATGTTTCAATACAAATATAGAACGCCATCTGATTTATCATTTTTTTTTGTCATGGATACAAAATAGTAATTGTTGAAATGGCGTCCCTAGTTCTCATACACATTGCTAAGATCGACAGATGCCGTTATACGGTTGTAGTAGGTTTTAATATTCATAAACATTCAATCTATCTATTGACCTTTCGAGCCGTAGCCGGCATATAGGGCGTAGACCAAGATACTCCCCTCTTATCTGAAATTTTGTTCTAGCAGTTTTCAATTCTTTTAAAGATATGTTATCAAATCTCGTCATTTGTCTCTGTTCTGTCCAAGCAGCTCTATCTCATTGAGGGAGCCGATTCCTGCTGCTCTTGCTTCTATCATCAATGTCCTTCTCAGTGTCTCTCTGGGTCTTCCTCTTTTCCTCTTACCTGTTGTTTCTGACATGAGGGCTTGCTTGACATTAAAGTCATATACACAGACATTGAAGTATATTTATTAGTACTGGCTTAAACTATGTCAACTATATCACGGCTATACAAGGGAATACGGTTGCTGGTTGTACACTGACATTTAACTCATTGAGCTGAAATGGCATTGTGTTTCGCATCTTGATAAAATATTAGGAGACGTAGCCTCCATTGTCTTTTCTGTATATCCGCCGCTGACTTCCACTAAATGATAACAGATAAGGTCCCCTAGTAATGGGGGACATAGAAGTAGGGTAGGGGTCTGTCAGAGAAAATTGTAGTAAAAAGTATACTATTGGTAATAATAATTAATGAAGAGAAAGCCAGTTATTGTAAAAAAAAGAAAAAGTAATTATTATGTGTACTTTACGTATATTGAAAAGAAATGTCAAATATTTTAAGCATCCAATATGATATATACGCGTGTTTTGGTAGGAAAACAGACAAGATAATCACTAGAGGCGAAATGTGATTTTACAGACGAATGTTGAGATGGTAACAACAAAGAAAAAAGACATCACCTCAGTGCAAAATAAAGACAAGTGGAACAATATTAAAACAGGTAAATGAATTTAAATATTTGGGAACTTTGTTAACCTCAGACGGAAGATGTACAAAAGAGGTGAGATACAGAATGGCTCAGGCAAAAGCAGCTTTCCAAAAAATGAGGAAGATACTATGCAATCCATTTTTGACAATAGAAACAAGAAAAAGAGTTCTTAAATGTTATGTAGAGCCAGTCTTAACATATGGATGCGAATCATGGACAATAGGACAACAGACAAGAAAATCACTGGAGTCTGTAGAAATGTGGTTTTACAGAATAATGTTGAGAGTACCATGAACAGCTAAGAAGATTAATGAAGATGTTCTGAGAGAGGTCAAAGCAAAAAGAGAGCTAATTTCCAATATTAGGAAGAGACAATCATCATTTTCTGGCCATGTAATGAGAAGAGAACAACTGGAATATATCGTAACCACTAGAAAAATTGAGGGACGAAGAGATAGAGGGAAGCAAAGAGAAAAAATAACAGACAGCTTAAGAGAATGGCTTGGCAGAAGGTCAACAACAGAAATGATACATAGCTGCCGAGATCGAAAATTGTGGAGAGACATGATCACCTACGCCAGTAGACCCGGTACTTGATGATGATGATGTTGAGAATACCACGGACAGCTAGGAAGAGTAATGAAAACTTTCTGAAAAAGGCCAATGCTGAAAAAAGAGAGCTAATATCCAATATTAGGAAGAAACAATCGTTATTTTTTGGACCATCTAATGAGAGGGGAACAACTGGAATTTATTGTGACAACTGGAAAAATTAACGGACGAAGAGATAGAGGGAAGCAAAGAGAAAAGATACCAGACAACTTAAGAGAATGGCTTTGGCAGAAAATTAATAACAGAAAAAATTAAATAACTGTCGCGATCGAAAGATGTGGAGAAACATGAACACTTACGCCAGCAGGCATGGCACTTGATGTAGATGATGATTAGCAGGGAAGGAAAAATAATAATAAACACTTATTATAATAATAATGTTAATAAGATAAAAATAATATTAAATACTTATAATAATAATAATGGTAATTAGATAAAAATAATAGTAAATACTTATAATAATAATAATGGTAATAAAATAAAAATAATAGTAAACACTTATTATAATAATAATGGTAATTAGATAAAAATAATAGTAAACACTTATTATAATAATAATGGTAATTAGATAAAAATAATAGTAAACACTTATTATAATAATAATGGTAATTAGATAAAAATAATAGTAAACACTTATTATAATAATAATGGTAATAAGATAAAAATAATAATTACGAGAAACATGAGTAATGATAGAGCGAGCCAATTATGATTAAAAAAAAGAGCGAGTTCTTTCAACGTATCTGGCAGTGTTCATTAAAGTTGATTACGACAAATAAATTATGTTCTAATTTGTAATATTTTTTCGCCTCAGAACAGGACACAATTGACACCATAGTCACATATATACAAAATTCAAGATCGACACCTCAACTACTTGTGCATGTGGGCAGGCGCCCTTGACTGCTGAACACATACTTCAAGACTGCACTGAATATAGTCATCATCATCATGTACCCTGCCGGTTGGCGTAGGCGATCATGTACCTCCACAATCTTCTATCTACAGTGCATCGTATCAGTTTCGTTGTTGATTGTTTTCCATGCCATGGCACCAACCTATCCAGTATTTTCTCTCTTTGTCATCCGCGATCTCTCTTTCCTTTTATTTTGCCAGTTGTAACCAAGTATTCCAACTTTCCTCTTCTCATGATGTGCCCGAAAAATGTTGATTGCTTCTTTCTGATGTTTTTTAAGAGCTCCCTTTTGTGTTGGCCTCTTTGAGATCTTCCTCATTGGTCTTTTTAGCTGTCCAGGGAACTTTCAACATTCTTCTGAGAAATCCCATCTCTGTGGCCTCTAATCGTCTTTTCATTTCTTTGTCTACTGTCAATGATTCGCTTCCATAGGTCAGAATTGGTTCTATATAGCACCGATGAACTCTCTTTCTCATTTTTATTGACATAGATTTGTTGCATAAGATATTTTTCATTTTCTGAAATACTATTTTGGCCTGAGCTATTCTGCTTTTTATTTCTGTGGTGCATCTCCCATCTGATGTTATTATTGTGCCCAAGTATTTGAATCGTTGCACTTGTTTAAGATTTGTCTCGTTTATTTTTATGCTGCATGATGGTGATGATTGTTTCTTCGATATAACCATTACTTCTGTTTTCTTACTATTCAGACTGATACCTTTCTTGTTGCTTTCTTCTACTATTATGTCTATCATTTCTTGTAGTTCGTTCTCTGTCTCTGCTATTAAGACTGTGTCATCCGCATATCGCAAATTATTTATGTTGTGACCGTTGACTTCAATTCCTTTTTTGTCTACTATTGATCTCATAATATATTCGCTGTAAAGTGAAAACAAATCCGGTGACAGAACACAGCCTTGTCTGACTCCTTGTTTTATATATTGGAATATTCCTCTTTGGTTGTTAATTCTTATAGCTGTTGTTTGTTGCCAGTACATGTTTTTTATGATTCGCAGATCCTTGCCATCAATGTTTAATTTCTCCAGCATATTTATTATTTCCACGTGCTTTACTTTGTCAAATGCTTTCGTGTAGTCTATAAAGAACATATATAGATCTTTCTTTACCTCTATAGATCTTTCTATCAATGTCCTTAAGATGTATATTGCATTATTGGTGCCATTTCCTTCCACAAATCCACAGTGTTCCTCACTTATTTCTGGTTTTATTTTGTTCCTTACACGTCTCATGATTATTCTTAGTAATATTTTAGTCATATGTCTCATGAGACTAATAGTGCGATGGTCTTCACAATCAGTGGCGCCTGACTTCGTCGGTATGGCTACAAAGATAGATTTTAGTAGATCTTCGGATATGTGTCCAGTGTTATATATGTCATTGAGTAATTTTGTTATGACTTGTACTCCCAACTCTCCTAATGCATTTATCTCTTCGATTGTTATATTGTCGGGACCTGGAGCTTTGCCTCTTTTCATCTGTTGAATTGCGTCCTCCACTTCACTCTGCATTATTGGTGGTCCTGTGTCTTCATTTGAATTATTTAATTCTGGTCTTTCATCATCATAAAGTTGACTGATATATTCTGTCCATCTTTCCATTGTCTTCTCCTGTCCCATTATTATATTTCCTTCCTTTGATTTCACACATCCTGAAATATAGTAGACTGAGGAAAATCCACTGGTCCATAGATACAACACTACAGACAAAACTATATGGATGGACCACTGCAAGAATTACAAAAGACAGTAACATTTATGCAGGAAACGACATTACAGATATAGACAATACTTCAGGCGAAAGAATGATAGATAGATAGATAGATAGATAGATAGATAGATAGACAGACAGACAGACAGACAGACAGACAGACAGACAGACAGACAGACAGACAGACAGACAGACAGACAGACAGACAGACAGACAGACAGACAGACAGACAGACAGACAGACAGACAGACAGACAGACAGACAGACAGACAGATAGACAGAGAGACAGATAGATAGACAGATAGACAGACAGACAGACGGACGGACGGATGGACGGACGGACGGACGGACGGACGGACGGACGGACGGACGGACAGACAGACAGACAGACAGACAGACAGACAGACAGACAGATAGATAGATAGACAGATAGATGAATCGTTTTATAGCATCGATTGCTTTTCGTGATGACTCGTAATCATTTTGATATTCATGAGAAGTCTACTATTCAACCCATTTTTAATGACAGAATGAATATTTCTACACCAGAAAAATATAGAAAAGTTTTCATCTATTGCCTGCGATCACCCTAATACTCCTTTTCACCGTCCGACCGACCGTTTAAAAGACCGCGTTTCGTGAATGTATTAGCCATTCAGCAAGATACATCAGTTTTATATTTGGTATTTGTAAGCACTCAGTTTGCCTATCCTACTCGATGGCTATTCACTTGACCAACCTGGGTAGTTTGTTTTCAGCAGCACTACGGAGGGGGGGGGCGTGTGTGTGTGTGTGTGTGTTTGTGTGTGTAAGATCTTGAACAGTTCTGTTGCTCGTCTATTCTTACGCATGCAATCAAATAGGAGCCGCTAACCGCACTCAGCACAGACGCTTGTGGGCGTCTCCACGTATGTTGCTATTTTTCTTAAATGTATAACCACAAGCCCTTAGGAGGGCTGTTTGGTCTCGAGGCAAGACGCCGGCCTCGAGACCGAGAGGTTGTGGGTTCAAATCCCGACTACACCGGTTGTGATTTTTTACTTATGATTTCTCTCTGCGGCAACCACCCCTGGTCTCAGCAGCGGGGCCCGGCTTGAAACGTCAATTACTCATCGACGGAAAAATATGAGTACCTCCGAAGTCGAAGTTATCTGCCTGTGCGGCGAGAGACCCCTACGCACACGGCTGCCATGGAAGAAATAAATTAATACGCAAAATTCAGTTCCTAGTCACTAGGGACTTCGCTCAGAGATTCGCTGGCGAACGGGAAAAAAAAATCACACAATTTAATGCACTAAAATATATTCCGCACATTTAACGTAAGCTAAGAAATTTTGTTTTCTAGTGTCACAAATTGGAACCACTTTCACAAAAAATATCAATTCTTAAAAACAAGGATAATGTATTAGATTCCCGTTATAGCAAAAAATTAACAAAATTTCTGGAATTAGTGCTAAAATACCACTTTGAATTTAACACAAACAGCTGTGCCAACCAAATGGACAAAACTCTACCGTTCCAGCAGTTAACATTTGTTCATGATTTCATGTAAATTGTGTCCATTACAAATAATTCAGAATATCATCATCAATTTACTCGTAGAGTGTGGCTTTTAAAAGAGATCAATTTTCTAACTCAACATTGCCAGGGACAGCCTACACGGTAATGTTAGAAAGATGGTTCACATTATTCCAGTGTGAAGCTAGAACGAGTTTCTATATCTACATTCTTTTTTTTTCTCTTCAAAATTTCTCAGGCAGCATTGTTTACACTTCAGTGTTTCGCTGTAAAAACATACTCCTGCATGCACTTGAAAGCTCCAAGTTTTTCGTCCGTTTCCTCTATGTCTAAGTGCACAGTCTCATTCTGTTTGTCATTATAGGTTATTGGACACACATTTTGAATGATGGTAAAAAGGTTGCAAATTTGCAATTTTTTACGAGGTATGTGAGTGCAAAGTCTGAGCCGTAATAGCTCAGTGGATAGTGAACTGGACTACAAAGGATAAGAGGTAAGGTTCGATCCCAACTGACTGCTTCCGGGTTCACCCAGCCTAAATGGGTACCGGTCTGTAATCACCCACAAGAAACTGTAGAACACCACCTGTTTCAATGTCCAGAGCTCACTGACATCAGAACAACACTATTTCCCCAAAGACCCTCCAAATGGAACACTCTGTACGGAACAACAGCAGAACTTAAAAATACCTGCATATACTACTACATGGCATTGGGCCGAAGGGCATCAGCTCAAAGGTCACTGGATCCATAACAACAATAACAACAAATGGGTACCCGAATTTTTCTGGGAGGGTAAAGCGGCACGGGCGTAATACCGACCACATTACCCCAAAAAAATAATGTGCTGTAGGTCTGTAAAATTTATGGTCACTAACACCATATTTCCCTATACACCACTTGGCGGGACGGTCACTCTTTACTTTTACTTTTTTTATGAGTGCCAAAACTACATGCTAGAACATTCTCATCTACATCCAAATCTATATTCTTATGCAGCACTGACTTCTTCTTATGTTCGCCCGATGACTAAAGAATAGTTGCTCTCTTGCATAGTTCGATTCACCGATCACGTCATCTATCTTCGTCATCCGCCTTAAAATGTGGTTGTCATCATCATCGTCATCCTGTACCATTCTGGTTGGTGTTGACGATCATGTCCTTCCATAATTATCTTTCCAGCGTGCATCGCATCAATTATGTTGTTGTCTGCTTCCATGCCATGAAACCAGGCTATCTAGTATCTTCTCTCTTTGTCGTCCACGATCATTCTTTCTCTGTATTTTGCTGGTTGTAACCAAATATTCCAACTTTCTTCTTCTCATGATCTCCCGAAAAATGTCCATTGTTTGTTTCTGATGTTTTTAATGAGTTCCCTTCTTGTGTTTTAGCTGTCCAGGGAACTCTCGACATTTGTCTGAGAAATCCCATCACGGTGGCCTCTAATCGTCTTTTCATTTGTTTGTCTACTGTCTATGATTCGCCCCTGTAGGTCATAATTGGTTCTATATTGATAGCACCGATGAACTCTCTTTCTCACTTCTGTTGACATAGATTTGTTGCACAAAATATTTTTCATTTGCACTTGTTTCAGATTTGTCCTAATATTATTTTTATGTTGCATGAGGTGATGATTGTTTCTTCGATAAAAGGACGCTAAGTATATGTAAATTCGTCGTGTTGATGTTTGCAGTATTAACCGTGATATTTGTACCTTTCGGCCCATCACATCCGTCTTCGCATTGCGTATTTGATTACCTGGTTGCCTTCCCTCTTGATCCCAACTCACGGCAGCCGTATCGACTAGTTAGGTTAATGCTAAAGTATCACAAATAGATGAACCAGGGTCTGGATGGTTCCGGTTCACGGATCCTGAAACACCCCATCAGCTCTATTGCTCTACGAGCACCTTGAATCCATATGTAGTATTATCATCATCTTCATCATCATCATCATCTTCAAGTACCATGCCTGTGGCGTTGGTGATCATGTCTCTCCACAACTTTCGATCTCAACAGTTATTTAATATTGTTCTTGTTGACCTTCTACCAGATTCTTAAACTGTCTGGTATTTTTTCTCTTTGCTTCGCTTTATCTCTTCATCCTTCCATTTTCCCAGTTATTACAATATATTCCAGCTGTTCTCTTCTCATTAAATGGCCAATAAATGATGATTGTTTCTTCCTAATATTGGAAATTAGCTCTCTTTTTGCGTTGGCCTCTTTCAGAACGTTTCCATTACTCTTCTTAGATGTCCATGGTATTCTCAACACTCTTCTGTAAAACCACATTTCTAAAGCCTCCAGTGATTTTCTTGTCTGTTGTCCTATTGTCCATGATTAACATCCATATGTTAAGACGGGTTCTACATAACATTTAAGAACTCTCTTTCTTGTTTCTATTGTCAAAAATGGATTGCGGAGTATATTCCTCATTTTTTGGAAAGCTGCTTTTTGCGTTTTGGGTCATTCTGCATCTCACCTCTGTTGTACATCAACCATCTGAGATTAACATCGTTCCCAGATATTTAAATTCATTTACCTGTTTTAATATTGTTCCATATGTAGCATAATAACATGAATATGAAATGATACATCGAAGCACTATTTAACACATTATTCTTCAAAACATTCTGCTAATAATGTCAAATTTTGACACTGATAGTCAGCGAAAACAAAAGGAAAGAAAAAAGAGCAATAAGATGCCAGGAAGAGACACTATATGAGGTGTGGATTTAAGGAAAGCATAATATTATAATAAAAGTAAAAAGTAAAGAGCCACCGTCACGCCAAGTGGCGTATAGGGAATATGGCGTTAGTGACCATAAATTTTACAGACCTTCAGCACATGATTTTTGGGATAATGTGGTCGGTATTACGCCCGTGCCGATATACTTTCCCAGAAAAAATTCCGGTACCCATTTAAGGCTGGGTGAACCCGCAGCCGTCGGTTGGGATCGAACCCTACTTCTTGTTCTTTGTAGAACACTGAGCTATCGTGGCCCCATAATATTATAACAGATGGAGAATATTAAAGGAACAAATGTTTTGGTCATGCGTGCTGAAGTCGGATGTTGTTGGGCCGAAAGGCTCAAATATCACAGTTATACTGCAAACCACAACACAATGCAGACACGCCCACTTGATGTCTATTGAAGGACGGATAGCGAAGATGTGTTCTCTGTTAGTAAGCGAACGCAAGCAAGCAAGCAAATGTTTTGGTCATGTAAAATGATCACCTCCACGCCACTCAGAGATAATGGGTTTAGGGGAAAACGTAGACTTATAAGGTAATGGACAGCTGATACAGCAAACACTACGATAAGTAACATGCAAGAAAAACGCGACAGAACTTTGACCTTCGACCCTCCAGTTTCGCTCGATGCTGGAACGTAAGAGACAGAAAGAAGTAGAGAAAAGACATCTCACTTTGATATGTTGTAATTTGTTAGTATATAGAACGTAAGAGACAGAAAGAAGTAGAGAAAAGACATCTCACTTTGATATGTTGTAATTTGTTAGTATATAGAACGTAAGAGACAGAAAGAAGTAGAGAAAAGACATCTCACTTTGATATGTTGTAATTTGTTAGTATATAGCCATTTTCGTGTTGTCAGACGGTCTAGTAGAGGCTATTGTGTATTTTTTGCGGTTTTGTTTTTGTCAAACAGCTTCTCTCGTAGCTAATTCTACCAATGTTTGACAAACACGCGGTCACAGAATGAACAAGTCAGGCCTACTGGTCCACATTTTCGTCTACTAATCTCGTAAAGCTTTTGCCATACCTTTTTTTTTTTTTTTTCAATTTTCCCTTACATTCAGCTTTACTGCAGCTTTGCATTTTTATGCATTCATTTGTATTTCTTTGCCTTAACCCCCTACTGGTCCACAAGGTCTTCCATTCTTTTTCATGAGTCTTTTCTCTTCTAAATTTTTGCAATCTCAAATGATGTTATACCGATCCTTATACATGTTCTCCATGATGTGCGATCACTTGCCAGATGTTCCCAGTCATACTCACTTTATTAGTGATGTGACATCAAATCATACCTTACGTCATTATATAACAAATGATTGTATTTATTGCCTTGTAATCTTTATTTCGTCACTTCCTTTTGTACTCAATCAGGTGTACAGGGAAGTACAAAGTTGCAGTTCTCTACCTTTTGGCGGCTTCAGTAACTGTCAATAGTTGAATCATTTCTTTGGTGACGTCGGTACATCTTACTCAAGTTCTGTCTCTTGCTCTTCTCCTTACCCCTCTTTTAATATACGCTTTTCATGGCGAGGAATCACATGACATTCTTTCTTGATAGGCAGACAAATGTTATGTTCTGTTTGTGGTTTATGATTGGTTCAATGATCAATCCATCTCGAACAATGTCATGTCTTTCCACACCATTCAAGCGATCTTTGTGACGCTTCTTCTCTGTAGTGACACTCATTCTTTTATGGTTAGTCCCAGGTGACCATGTTTACCATCGATAGCACAGTATGGCAATGAATATGTTCTGAATAAGATATTTCTTGGAGGTAAAAGTTTTTGTGTGTGTGTTGATAAACATGGTCATTAGACAAGAAAACAGAACAGAAAATTGAAGCTTTTGAAATGTGGAATTATAGAAGAATAGGAAGAATTCGGTGGAAAGATAAGAAAACAAAAGATGAAGTTTTAAAACAACTAAAATGAGAACTACTAAAGACAATTCAAACAAGACAACTGTGGTTGTTTTGGGCCATGTTAAAAAGCACAGCAACCTACTAAAAGTAATCTTGGAGGGGAAAATACATGGTAAAAGAGGCAGAGGCAGACCAAGACTAACATGGACGAGGAAAATCAAAAGATAGACAAGTGAACCTATGACAACCTGCACCATCAAAGAAAGAGCTAGAGCAGAATGACGCTCCATGGTAGCCAACCTTCGTTGTGGAGATGGCACTCGATGATGATGATCTGTGTTGATGTAACCGAACCTAATGTCTTCTTTTTTTGAGTGTGGAAACCACAATGGCAGAGTTGTTAGTTAGCTCGTCTACTGATTGCAAGGGTGGGTGTTCTTCCCTATTCATTCTCTAGTTTTCTTTTTGTTTTCGTTCTTGTTCTTCGTCGTCGTCTTACTCTTTTTTCTGAGTTCACCAGTTAAAGAGTACGCTGTGTTTCTCGTCATGACTCCCATCATATATCTGACACTTTATTGATGAAATAATTTATTTCTTTTTGACTGAATTGATTAAAGAAATATAATTCATAATGTTAGGTAGAACCAGTCTTGGAAATGAATCATGGACAATAGAACAACAGACAAGAACATCTCTGGAAGCTGTAGAAATGTGGTTTTACAGAAGATTATTTAGAATACCATGGACAGATAAGAAGAGTGATGAAACCGTTGTGAAAGAGGCCAGAGCAAAGAGAGAGCTAATTTTCAATATTAGGAAGAAACAATCATCATTTTTTAGCAACGTAATGAGAAGAGAACAACTGGAATATATTGTGACATCTGAGAAAATTGAGGGACGAAGAGATAGAGGGAAGCAAAGAGAAAAAATACCAGACAGCTTAAGAGAATGGCTTGGCAGAAGGTCAACAACAGAAATGATAAATAACTGTCGAGATCGAAAGTTGTTGAGAGGCATGGTCACCTACGCCAGCAGGCCCGGTACTTGATGATAATGAACTGATTTGCATCGTTATTAATGCCATGGCAATGTGTCTTTTGATACCGAGATCATCTGATGTGGCGCAATTCATGGAATTATGGATATACTTCATGGACTTGGATATACTTCATGGACTTATGGATATACTTCATGGACATGGATATACTTCATGGACTTGGATATACTTCATGGACTTATGGATATACTTCATGGACATGGATATACTTCATGGACTTGGATATACTTCATGGTTTTATGGATATACTTCATGGACATGGATATACTTCATGGTTTTATGGATATACTTCATGGACTTATGGATATACTTCATGAACTTATGGATATACTTTATGGATTTATGGATATACTTCACGGACTTATGGATATACTTCATGGACTTATAGATATACTTCATGGACTTATGGATATACTTCATGGATTTGGATATACTTCATGGACTTATGGATATACTTCATGGACTTATGGATATACTTCATGGACATGGATATACTTCATGGATTTATGGATATACTTCATGGACTTATGGATATACTTCATGGACATATGGATATAATTCATGGACATGGATATACTTCATGGACTTATGGATATACTTCATGGACTTATGGATATACTTCATGGACATACTTCATGGACTTATGGATATACTTCATGGACTTATGGATATACTTCATGGACTTATGGATATACTTCATGGACATTGATATACTTCATGGACTTATGGATATACTTCATGGACTTGTGGATATACTTCATGGACTTATGGATATACTTTATGGACTTATGGATATATTTCATGGACTTATGGATATACTTCATTGACTTATGGATATACTTTATGGACTTATAGATATACTTCATGAACTTTTAGATATACTTTATGGACTTATAGATATACTTCATGGACTTATGGATATACTTCATGGACTTATAGATATACTTCATGGACTTATGGATATACTTCATGGACTTATGGATACTTCATGGACTTATAGATACACTTCATGGACTTATGGATATACTTCTTAGGCTTATGGATATACTTCATGGACTTATAGATATACTTCATGGACTTATGGATATACTTCATGGACTTATGGATATACTTCATGGACTTATGGATATACTTCATAGACTTATGGATATACTTTATGGATAATATTGAAAGAGTAGGAGAACTTCTATCTAAGCGTGTAAAGTAATTACTAGATATGCATAAAAAGTTCGAAGCTGCTGTAAAGCTAAAGATAACAATGAAAATGCTTTCTCCTTCATCACTAAACTCTTTATCATTCTAGTCTCATATAAGCGCTTATGTTTATTTGGGATACCGGAGAAAGCGGTTACGAGAGATGTCATCATTATCTATAGACTCGACGAAACGATTGTATGAAGTCTTGATCAACTGTGGGTCGTGTAAACTGTACCGGCTGAGCACTGTATTGATTAAAATATTTCATTTTTTAAATATATTTTCAGATACATACACCTACGTACTTACATGCATACACATACATAAAAACATACACAAACACATACTTACGCCCATTTATATATATATATATATATATATACACACACACATACATACATAGGTACATTCACACATATATATATATACTCGTTCGTAGGTATATCTACAGCGGACAAAGAGGTAGGGTTCGATCCCAACCGGCGGCTTCCGGTTCACCCAGCCTTTAATGGGTACCGGATTTTTTTTCTGGGAAAGTAAAGCGTCACGGACGTAATACTGACCACATTACCCCAAAAATCATGTGCTGAAGGTCTGTAAAATGTATGGTCACTAACACCATATTCCCTATACGCCACTTGGCGTGACGGGGGTACATTACTCTTTTTTTACTTTCTCATAGGTATATACATACAAACACACGTAGATAAATACATACTTTCTTCCCGTCGCTCATTCAGTGACTACTAAAGATAGTAATTGTCCGCTTCATCTTCCGCCGTTAGAAGGACTTTAATGGCCGTACAGTTGTTGTGAGAGAGTTGTCAGAGCCATGAAAAATATACTAACAACAAAACAAATATCAGCAGGGCTGAAACTAAGAATAGCAAAATGTTACATCTTCTCAATATTCCTGTATGGTACAGAAACATGGACATTAGACAAGAAAACAAAACAGAAAATTGAAGCCTTTGAAATGTGGATTTATAGAAAAATAGGTAGAATTGGATGGAAACAAAAGATAACAAACGATGAAGTTTTAAAACAACTGAAAATAAAAGAGAACTACTAAAAACAATTAAGACAAGACAAATTTTTTGGGGCATGTTAAAAGACAAAACAGCCTACTATAAGTAATATTGGAAGGAAAAAAACAAGGTAAAAGAGGCAGAGGCAGACTAAGACTAACATGGACGAGTAACACCAAAAGATGGACAAGTCAATCTATGTCAGCCTGCACCATCAAAGCAAGAGACAGAGTGGAATGGCGATCCAAGGTAGCCAACCTTCGATACGGAGAAGGCACACGATGATGATGATGATGATGATGAGAGTTGTTGTGTTGTAGTTTACAGTAGAACGGTGATATTTGCGCCTTTCTGCCCAATACATCCGACTTTAGCTCGATTTTTGAATACCGGGTTGTCTTTCCTGTTCGATCCCTACACGCTTGGCCAGACTAGACAGGTCAGTCTGTTTCTGGAGGTACAGAGAGGAGGTGGAGTAGGGGTTGGATGGTTCTGGGTCACTGACCCTGGCTCAAGACATTAGCTATGAGTCCCTGACAGCTTCCAGCTCTGTTCTGCTGTGAATCTAGATGACTACATACACACACGCGTGCACATGGATACATGAACACACATAAGTACACACACAATGTTTAACAAACACACACGGCCACAGAATGAACAGGCCCACTGATCCACAGGGTTTTCTATCCTTTTTCATGAGTCTTTTCTCTTCTAAGTTTTTCCTTAGCACAGTCTTATATGATGTTATACCATTCCTTATACATGCTCTCCATGATGTGCGATCACTTGCACATGTTCCTAGTCATTTTCACAGATGGAGAAATCATTCAGATATGATTTACAGATATCTCTATATCGTAGTTTAGGTCTGCCGATTTGTCTTTTTTCCGTGTTAGTTCACCATATAGGATTTGCATGGAGATGACATACATACATACATACATACATACATACATACATACATACATACATACATACATACATACATATATAGAGTGCTTTTTCCCCATAAAGTAAAGTTCCCGGAATTCTATCATCCCATCCTATAAAACGAGAAAACCATAATAGATCAAGCCCAGATGGATCTGCTGCAGTTACATTTGCATTATCATAACTAACAACCTTAACACGAGAATCAAAACTTCCGCCAGTTCTATTTTTCAGTTGTAAAATTTGTTATTTGTAAGTTCTGACTACTCAAGTCCTAAACGTTTACCGTAACGCGTTCCGGCTCGTTCTGTTTTTTTTTTCCCATGCTAACATCACACATACATATTTGTTTTTTTTTTAAACAATATTTTCTTTATTTAGATTATTTAGTGTCAAACCAATTGGTTATTATTGCAGTGAAAGTTTGGTCTCATTGGTGCATAGACATTGATGATAGACCAGACAGACAGTCATACATGGATAGATAGACAGGCAGTCAGACAGACAGGCAGACAGACAGGCAGTCATACATGGATAGATAGACAGGCAGTCAGACAGACAGACAGACAGACAGTCATACATGGATAGATAGACAGGCAGTCAGACAGACAGACAGTCATACATGGATAGATAGACAGGTAGTCAGACAGACAGACAGACAGACAGACAGGCAGTCATACATGGATAGATAGACAGGCAGTCAGACAGACAGACAGACAGACAGGCAGTCATACATGGATAGATAGACAGGCAGTCAGACAGTCATACATGGATAGATAGACAGGCAGTCAGACAGTCATACATGGATAGATAGACAGGCAGACAGACAGTCATACATGGATAGATAGACAGGCAGTCAGACAGACAGACAGACAGACAGTCATACATGGATAGATAGACAGGCAGTCAGACAGACAGGCAGACAGACAGTCATACATGGATAGATAGACAGGCAGTCAGACAGACAGACAGACAGACAGACAGTCATACATGGATAGATAGGCAGTCAGACAGTCAGTCAGTCAGACAGACAGACAGACAGACAGACAGACAGACAGACAGACAGAATGAGAGATAGTTAGATAGATAGATAGATAGATAGATAGATAGATAGATAGATAGATAGATAGATAGATAGATAGATAGATAGATAGATAGATAGATAGATAGATAGATAGATAGATAGATAGATAGATAGATAGATAGATAGATAGATAGATAGATAGATAGATAGATAGATAGATAGATAGATAGATTAAAACAACTGTTCTAAACATCATATGATATAACACGATCAGAAATAAGATCTGGGAATGAAGGAAACAAGGGCTAGTCAAACATCACATTATGAATAAAAAAAAGGAGGTGGAATGAAAACACACTAAGAAAACCTGAAGCCAACATAGCAAGACAAGCGGTGCCATGGAACTAACAAGAAAAAGCCATTAAGGTCCAGGAATCATCATCATATGTCATACCTGTAGATGTAGGTGATCATGTCCTTCTTCTATCAACAGTTCGTGGCATAAATCCTGTTGTTGACTGTTTTCCACGAAATGACACCAAACTATCTAGTATCTTCTCTCTTTATCGTCCGTGATCTCTTTACCCCTGTATTTTGCCAGTTGTAACCAAGTATTCCAACTTTCCTCTTCTTACGATGTGCCCGAAAAATGTTGATTGTTTCTTTATGATGTTTTTTTAGGAGCTCCCTTTTTGTGTTGGTCTCTTTTGAGAATTTCCTCGTTGATCAATTTAGCTGTCCAGGGAACCTTCAACATTCTTCTGAGAAATTCCAACTCTGCGACCTCTAATCGCGGGAGCCGCGATAGCTCAGTGGTTAGTGAACTGGACTATAAAGGACAAGAGGTAGGGTTCGATCCCAACTGACGGCTCGGGTTCACCCAGCCTTAAATGGGTACCGGATTTTTTTTTCTGGGAAAGTAAAGTGGCATGGGCGTATTACCGACCACATTACCCCAAAAATCATGTGCCGGAGGTCTGTAAAATGTATGGTCACTAACACCCTATTCCCTATACGCCACTTGGCGTGACGAGGGTACTTGGGAGAGAGAGAGACCTCTAATCGTCCTTTCATGTGTTTGTTTACTGTAAGTGATTCACTTGTATAGGTCAGAACTGAGTTTATATAGCACCGATAAACTCTCTTTCTCATTTCTAATGACAAGGTCCAGGAATAATTAGAACAGAAAAGTAATGGAAAACCTTGGTTATGAACATTAACCTAGAGTTGGAGAGAGATCGTGAAAATACTCAAGAATTTGGCTGGATGGAGAGCCCTTGTCTTTGGTCTATTCTAAAAAAAAATCTGGTTAAAAGGGCTTTGATTAATACGATTTAATAAAAACCAACTCTTATTTGCCAGTCTGGATAAACATATCTTCAAATTGTCGTAATATCATTCGTAGTTCATCCTAGGTCGTGCATTATGTGTCTTTTATTTCCTCTTGTATTGAACCGATTCGAGATTGTACAAATCTGCCGTGCTATCGCATTAATTAAAGAAATAATTTTAAACAATTGCTTTTTTTTTTTCCACACAAATTTTCAATTATCTAGATTTTAATTTTGTTCCTATCGCTTGTCTCTTGTTCTGGATTATTATTATTATTATTATTATTCAAATGACATTCGTATTTCTACTCCTAAATTCCCATGAAATATGCCATATATGTCCCATGTTCGACTTTCAAAAAGTTTTAATCAAACACAGCACAATAAAGGAACACCATTAAAAATATGTAGTCTTTGTTTAAAAATGTTAAATGCCGGGAGTAATTACATATTCGGGATGCATATTCTTTTCTTTCATTGTGTCTTTTGTCTAGAACTCTATCGCATATTAAAATACTCAGTTTCTCTAAATTATTAGCACATCACTTGCTGCATATTTTTACTCAATATTTTATTTATTTTTTTTTTGCACAAAACTCTACAATCATTAAAACACAATCTCAGAGAAATACAAAAGCACGTAACGTAAACACGTCTACTCACACACAAACGAACCGTTAATAAACGTATAGAGAAATCATAAGAGATTTCCACCTTTGTTTGGTATACTCCTATAATTGCACGATTTAAATAAACAATATCAAATCTTTATTAAGAGCACGCATGACAAGGCAGTAAATATGAAACCTTTAATCACGATTCTTGGAACTCTTATTTTTTTTCTGCGAACTTTTGTGGAGTATTCATAGATTTAAAGAATAAAAAATAAAGAAATAAAAACGTGCCCTTTTGTCAACGTTCATGTTCAAGATGTCACATTCCCACTCATTCCCACTCCTTAAAAAAGAAATGAACAAATGAAGCGAAATGAACACAAGTGACACATTCTATTTTTATTCCTCTTTCTGTTTTTATTCACGTTAATTTTTTTTTTTCCAGTTAAAAAAAAAATGATCAAAGTAATTTCAATCTTGGTAGGGGTAAAAAAAAAAAAAGAACATAATTTTAAGAAATAATTCACACAAAAATATGTCATTAAAAAAAAACGAAAACAAAAATGTGTCTGAGATTAAACAAAAAAAAAAATACTCAAAGCAAAAATTACAAAAATATCAACTTGGCAAGATTTGTAGACACAAAAGCAGCGTTTGAAAACCCATGAGATAGGCATTCTGGAATTGTTGTTTAAGCTGTAGAGAGTTCAGCCAATAAGAAGAGGGCTTGCTACGTGTCTGGTCGGGTCGAATGTGGGCGTGTGCTGAGAAGCGATAGATTGACAAGCCAGGAAGTGAGGGCTGCGAGGTGTGGCTTCCTGAAGACTGAAATGTTAAGAAGAAGGCGGGGACTAGGGTGAAAAGTGAGTGGGGCTTAAGGGAATGACGGGTGTGGAGTTTCATCTTCGTGGACGGGGGCAGACGTGACTTAAGATTGACTGCAAAAATTATATTTCTATTTGTCTTTATCAAATATATTTTTTGTCATAGATGACAGCAGCTGCAACTACAAATATTCTTACATGAAATAATAATACTATAAAAATATTACTATTACTGCTACACCTTACAGTGTTATCGCTGTTCATCATCACTGAGTGCCGTCTTCGCATCGAAGGTTGGCTATCATGGAGCGCCATTCCACTCTGTTTCTTACATTGATGGTGCAGATTGTCATAGGTTGACTTGTCCATCTTTTAATGTTGCTCGTCCATGTTAGTCTTAGTCTACCTCTGTCTGTTTTACCCTGTATTTTTCCTTCCAATATTACTTTTATTAGGCTGTTGTGCCTTTTAACATGCCCCAAAAATGTCATTTGTCTTGTTCTAATTGTGTTTAGTAGTTCTATTTCCATTTTTAGTTGTTTTAAAACTTCGTCGTTCGTTTTCTTTTCTTTCCATCCAATTCTACCTATTCTTCTATAAATGCATATTTCAAAGGCTTCGATTTTCTGTTCTGTTTTCTTGTCTAATGTCAATGTTTCTGCACCATACAGGAATATTGAGAAAAGTAATATTTTGCTATTCTTAGTTTTAGCCCTGTTATTATTTGTTCTGTTGTTAGTATATTTTTCATTGCGTTAAAATTACTTTTTGCCATACCTATTCTTTTGTTTATTTCAGTTGTACATTTTCCATCACTGGTTATAGTGTGTCCCAGGTAGTTGTAGCTCTGAACTGTCTCCAGATGTATTCCTTCAACTTTGATATTTAATTGTTAGTAAAAAAAAAAGGAAATTACCCCTGTCACGCCAAGTGGCGTATAGGGAATATGGTGTTAGTGACCATAAATTTTACAGACCTTCGGCACATCATGAATGTGGTCGGTATTACGCCTTGACTTTCGAAAAAATCCTGTACCAGTTAAGGCTGGGTGAACCCGGAAGCCGTTGATAGGATCGAACCCTATCACTTGTCCTTTGTAGTCCAGTGAACTAACCACTGAGCTATAGCGGCTCTTCTATTTAAATGTAGGTCTTAAGAATTTTCTTTGTTTATGATCAAAGTTTTAGTCTTTTTGATATTCATATCTAGTCCATATATTTTGCTTGTCATGTTTATTGCATTAAGTAATTTCATATTGCTGTTACTGCTACATATAATCCTCATCAATTAGCTTGTATGAAGCGAACTTTGTTCTTTTAACTGCAAGTCGATGTTGTCTGAATGAATGTAATGTAGGCAATACTGAATCCTTGAGGTCGCTGTTATCACCCTCTAAGTTCTATATCGCCTCATTCGCCAAGTTCAAGATAATATACTCCCAAATACTGCTCTTTCACGAATACTATGATACTGGTATGCAAAAATTACAAATATGTCCGTTCTCTTCTCTGTATTATATCAAATTCACTTACACTTCGTATATTTTCATTTCTCTTAACACGTTGTTCGTAATCCGTTATGTATATCCAGAGTGAATTAATTAAAACTACTCTACTGCATGTTATCACAAGTAACGATATTTCCTATTCATCTGCCTGAAATAATATCATGGCTTGGCCCCTGGAATGTCCTATAGGAAAGATACTGGATTTGAGTAGTCAGTCTTCAGCTTTGTTACTTTATAAGACAATTGGTGTTTTGTTACAGATGATTTGTTATTAATCATTGAGTATCGCCAGTCTCTTCAACCACTATTACTGCAACTAAACATATAACTACTATTGCTATTGCTACAAGTTCTGCTAATCATGCTACAGGTATTGTGGAACACTACAACTTGTAATTGGAGCTACTGTATCAATTAATCATAATAACAATTATTATTATTATTATTATTACATACGTAATTGTACAAATGTGGTTTTACAGAAGAATGTTGAGAATACCATGGACAGCTAAGAAGAGTTATGAAAACGTTTCGAAAAGGCCAAAGCAAAAAGAGAGCTAATTTAATATAAATAAATTATAGGAAGAAATAATCATCATTTTTTGGCTATGTAATGAGAAGAAATATATATATATATATATATATATATATATATATATATATATATATATATATATATATATATATAATATAGTATATAATATAGTATATACTGTAGTATATAAATGTATTGTAACAACTGGGGAAATTGAGGGACGAAGAGAAAAGAGGAAGCAAAGAGAAAAGATACCAGACAGCTTAAGAGAATGGCTTGGCAGAAGGCCAACAGAAAAGATAAATAACCGTAGTGACCGAAAGTTGTGGAGAGACATGATCACCTACGCCAGCAGGCTTGGTACTTGATGATGATGACATAAGTAATATTATTATTATTATTATTACTAATATCGTTATAAAGAGAAAAGAATAAGAAAGAAGAAGATCGTTATAATAATAATGTAATTATTACTTCTATATTATTATTACTAATACTTTTAATACTATAACATCTATCCCTTCAGCTAGTTAACATCTTGTATTATCACCAACAGGGGCAGTACTTCTAGCAGCACCTTCAGTTTTATTCCTCTTCTTTTCTCTTTTCACTGATACCTAAAAGGTGTCGTGGTTCATATCATTTGTCGTTCTTGAGCTGCTCAAATTGTCTGAATTAGTAATTTTCCTTTGTTGTTACATGTCTCTGTCACTGCATCTATCCATCTTCTTCTTTTCTCTTTCTCACTGATACCTAAAAGGTGTCGTGGTTCATATCATTTGTCGTTCTTGAGCTGCTCAAATTGTCTGAATTAGTAATTTTCCTTTGTTGTTACATGTCTCTGTCACTGCATCTATCCATCTTCTTCTTTTCTTTCTCACTGATACCTAAAAGGTGTCGTGGTTCATATCATTTGTCGTTCTTGAGCTGCTCAAATTGTCTGAATTAGTAATTTTCCTTTGTTGTTACATGTCTCTGTCACTGCATCTATCCATCTTCTTCTTTTCTCTTTCTCACTGATACCTAAAAGGTGTCGTGGTTTATATCATTTGTCGTTCTTGAGCTGCTCAAATTGTCTGAATTAGTGATTTCCCTTTGTTGTTACATGTCTCTATCACTGCACCTATCCATCTTCTTCTAGGCCTTCATCTTGGTCTTTTCCCATGCATTCTAACAGCAACAGTTTGATAATGTGATTATGTGTACCTGATAATAGATTTTATTTTAATAGCAGGTCTATTTGTATCCAAATTTAACATCCGGAGAAATATTAATTTATAATATAATTCTCTATATAATAATATATAGTAAAGTAACGTACCCCCGTCACGCCAAGTGGCGTATGGTGTTAGTGACCATACATTTTACAGACATAATCATAAATGCAATAATAATATTAGTAGTAAGTCTGTTTATTACTGTTTTACGGTTTTACTGTTAACATAAACTATTATAAGAAGTCACAAGGATAGTTCTAAATTAGAAAGATAATATAAAAAGCTTAACAACAACAAAAACAAAAACACAACGGTTACCTAGATCTAAAATACAATTTTAACTAATAAAAGACATAAGCATCAAGTAAAATTTTTATTGATGCAAATAAATCTAAGTAGCTCAAATAAAATTTTTTTTAAAATATGAACAAGTTATATTCAGAATCGAAACATACTTAACAAGCTCAGAAAGGCGCAAAGAATACAACAATTTAATTGAAATTAAGATTAAAATAAGATTTGCAAACGCAGTAAGGAAAGCATAAATATAACAGAACAAAATAAGGTTTATACAAATTTAGTAAAGTAAATAAGAAATAAAACCTTGAAAGAATTAAGATTTCAAACAAAATGTGTAAAGGAAGTAAAGCAGAAATAAAACCTTGAAAGATTTAAGATTTCAAACAAAATGTGTAAAGGAAGTAAAGCAGAAATAAAACATTGAAAGATTTAAGATTTCAAACAAAATGTGTAAAGGAAGTAAAGCAGAAATAAAACCTTGAAAGATTTAAGATTTCAAACAAAATGTGTAAAGGAAGTAAAGCAGAAATAAAACCTTGAAAGATTTAAGATTTCAAACAAAATGTGTAAAGGAAGTAAAGCAGAAATAAAACCTTGAAAGATTTAAGATTTCAAACAAAATGTGTAAAGCATGTAAAGCACAAACAAAACCTCGCAAGATTTCAAATTTAAAACAAATTTAGGAAACAAACCAAAGCACAAATAAACAATTACGATTCATATTAAGATTCTTATCAGATTAAAAAGAAAATCACATTCAATCACGTCATTTAAATAGGAAATAACATACAAACAAATACTTCACATAAAACATAAATATAATATTTGTACAAAAAATACGTCCAATTTTTTTCGTCATTTTCCACGTGTTGCAGTCGATCTGTTGAGGACGGGCACAGTCTGTTGCATCTTGAAGTATAACATCAAAATCTCATTCGTCTATTTTATTCGGTAAGTGGAGACTCTTCCCATGGCGCCACATCTGGCCCAAACTGCGAATATAATATAATTACGTTATAAAAATACAAACCATCAAAGAAAGTTTTCAAATAACATAGATTTATCACTTCAAAGCTAAGAGAAAATCAATAACATTCAAAATGGATACAATCTGACTCAAATGACGATCTATGTTTAAGGGAAGCTGGAAGACAGACAATATGAAGAAGCAGATACAATAAGTAAGAAAGAATTATCCGGACGTGTATAGATAAAGATTTGCAAAGTTGATTTTAAGTGGCAAGTAATTAAAAAAATAGAGATTTAACATTTCATATCTCGTGAGTTATTGATTGCAACAGCTTGTACGTATTGCCACAGATTCTGTATTTTAATCAGAAAAGAGAAGCAAAAAGTGAAATGCATGAAATGGTTTACAAGAGAAAGGGAAGTTCTGGGCAAACAGAGAATAAAACAAATAATGCAAATGTTCAAACAAATGAAAGTGAGGAAATAACTGTCTAACACATTTCGTGCAAGACAAATTATTTGCTCTTCTTTTTTACTTTTTGAGGCGTCAAGAGATATAATAGCCTGTATAATGTCATTTTGAGGTGGGAAATGCTTGGTAAATGAGGTAGAGCCAGACAAGAACAAATATATTAACATATGACAATGTGTACCATCAAGGTAAGAGACAGTATGTAGTGGCGATCTATGGAAGACCGACGCGGAGACTGGACAGGATGATGATGAAATAATTGTGTTGCTGATTAATATTCCAAGTTAAATAGATGAAATAAGTGTGTTGCTGATTAATATTCCAAGTTAAATAGATGAAATAAGTGTGTTGATGATTAATATTTCAAGTTAAATAGATGAAATAAGTGTGTTGCTGATTAATATTCCAAGTTAAATAGATGAAATAAGCGTGTTGCTGATTAATATTCCAAGTTAAATAGATGAAATAAGTGTGTTGCTGATTAATATTCCAAGTTAAATAGATGAAATAAGTGTGTTGCTGATTAATATTTCAAGTTAAATAGATGAAATAAGTGTGTTGCTGATTAATATTTCAAGTTAAATAGATGAAATAAGTGTGTTGCTGATTAATATTTCAAGTTAAATACATGAAATAATTGTGTTGCTATTTAATATTTCAAGTTAAATACATCAAATAATTGTGTTGCTGGTTAATATTTCAAGTTAAATAGATGAAATAATTGTGTTGCCGATTATTATTTCAAGTTAACAAGTTCTGCATCCTAAAAGAACTAAATTAAATAATCATGATATCTACAGTCCACCAACAAAAAACTAATCTACAAGATCCAACAATTCAATACAACAAACAACGAAGAAGTAAAAAGTTTTCCAAAATAATGCATTAGCGTAATTTCAAAAGCTCTCCTCAATATTTGAAGCCACATCGACTTTGGTGGCTAAGATGGTAGCTACTGGCTGGATTACTTATCAGTCAATCTTACTCTGTGTTTACCACAAGCTCATCTCTTTTAATATGCTTTCTGTATGGTACCGAATAATAGAAGCAAGAAAAAGAGTTCTTAAATGTTACATAGAGCCAGTCTTAACATACGGATGCGAGTCATGGACAATAGGACAACAGACAAGAAAATCACTGGAGTCTGTAGAAATGTGGTTTTACATAAGAATGTTGAGAGTACCATGTACAGTTAAGAAGAGTAATGAAGAGGTTCTCAGAGAGGTCAAAGCAAAAAGAGAGCTAATTTCCAAGGTTAGGAAGAAAGAATCATCATTTTTTGGCCATGTAATGAGAAGAGAACAACTTGAATATGTTGTAACAACTGGAAAAATTGAGGGACGAGGAGATAGAGGGAAGCAAAGAGAAAAAATAACAGACTGCTTAAGAGAATGGCATGGCAGAAGGTCAACAACTGAAATGATAAATAACTGCCGAGATCGAAAGTTGTGGAGAGACATGATCACCTACGCCACTAGGCCCGGTACTTGATGATGATGATGATGATGGTACCGAATATGAAGCCGCGATAGATCAGCGGTTAGTGAACTGGACTATAAAGGACAAGAGTCCTAATCGACGGCTTCCGAGTTCACCCAGCCTTAAATGGCTACCGAATTTTTTTTCTGGGAAACTAAAGCGGTACAGGAGTAATACCGACCACATTACCTCAAAAATCATGTACCGAAAGTCTGTAAAATGTATGGTCACTGACAACATATTCCTTATACGCCACTTGGCGTGACGGGGGCTCTTTACTTTACTATGTATGTTTCAGAATCTCCATTTCATTTGTTGTCTCTATATGAGATTCAAAATTAATGAATGTCCAATCTCTCTTATAAGATCATTCCAGACCCGATCTCTTCCGGTCATTCCAAACACTTAATTTTACACATTACCCGTGCTTTATTCGAAAAAAAAAATTAGAATTCTGTCAGAATTATATCACCCCATGTGATAACTCGAGAAAATAGTCACATATCAGTCCTCTGATATACTTAAATCTTTGTTCATGTAAATCGAATCAAAGTAAAAAAAAATCAATCTAAATCAAATCTAACTAAATCAAATCAAAATAAATCAAATCAATCTAAATCAAATCAATCTAAATCAAGTCAAACTAAATCAAATCAAACAAAATCAAATCAAAGTAAATCAAATCAAAGTAAATCAAATCAATCTAAATCAAATCAAAGTAAATCAAATCAATCTAAATCAAATCAAACTAAATCAAATCAAACTAAATCAAATCAAACTAAATCAAATCAAATGGAAATAAAAATCAGCAGTAAGTGCTAAAAGTTGATCAAAATGCGTTTCGCACCGCTCAGGCTGAATAAAATCCATGCACTTTACAATGTAAGAAATCATCTCTGCGGAGAGCACTCTATGCTCACTCACTCTGTAGTAATGCACAAGAGAAGTGAGAAGAGAACAAGTTTTACGAGTCTATCTGGGTGAGTTCATATCATTAAATGATTACACCGACGCCTTTATTGTGTAGCGAATGTGTGCGATTTGGTTTTCTTTGAGAACACACAAGATGGAAGTAACTTTATTACAAAGTTTTACGTTCTTGTCATTGGCTATGTAGATGTCCTTATCTCTTTCATTCGCTATCTCTCTCTCTCTCTCTCTCTCTCTCTCTCTATCTCTCTCTCTCTCTCTCTAAAACATAAATACCAGGTGTCGTAATTTCTCCGGACATATCCTACCTATATGGGGGACTGGTTGGCCTCGAGGCAAGACACCGGTCTCGAGACAGACAGAGAGGTTGTGGTTTCAAACCTTTGCTACACCAGTTGGGATATTTATTTATGATTTCTCTCTGCGGCACCCCCGCCTCCCCCCCCCCCCAGTCTCAGCAGCGATGCCCGGCTTGAAATGTCAATTACTCATGGACGCGAAAAAAATGAGTACCTCCGAAGACGGAGTTATCTGCCTGTGCGGCGAGGGACCCCTGGGAGCACGACTGTCAGGGAAAAACGGATTAACACCTAAAATTCAGTTCCTAGTCTTTAAGGACTTCATCGGAGGTAAAAATGCTGGAGAACGGTAAAAAAAAAAAAAAAAATCCTACCTATAAGGTATGTATCCTGCCTCAGACCAGACACGGCACATCTTGTTATATAGTAAACTAGCGCCGTATTACCAACCTCGCTTCTTTTGTGAAAAATCCATTTTCATATAAAATATCACACTTTCAAAGTAATCATTTAGTGACCCTACCTCCGAGCGACACGTAAAATGGTGATTACAAAATGCGTGATTACGTTTTCAAACGTTCTCTAGGTCTTTTGTGCGTTAAAACGTAGAAGAGAAATGGAATATTTGAAAGAGACGTTCTTCGTGCGCTTTATTAAATAACCTAATGAAGGATGTTGCCGAAATGTTGTAGTTTGTCTGGTCTCTCTAAAGGTTTAGCTACTTGAGCGAGTCATTGGAGGAAGAGGTATGTATTACAGCACTCAGACAAAAATGACTAATAAACAACAACAAAAAAGCACACACAAAATATATGGTCCGAGGCAGGATCGAAACCGCACTGCGCCTTACCACGATAGCTAATATTTTAGCTGAGTGGCAGTATTCCCTAGCGTTCGGCTTCTCGTGGCAAGGCGCAGTGCCGGGGAGTACGGGTTCGATCCTGTTTCGGACCATATATTGTTCTTTGTTTTTTTTTCTGTTGTTGTTTTTTTTTTGTCATTTTTTCCGAGTGCTGTACTACATACCTCTCCCGGGTTGTGGGTTCAAATCCCGGCTACACTGGTTGGGACTTTTATCTATGATTTCTGTCTGCGACAACCACCCTGGTCTCAGCAGCGAGGCCCGGCATGAAACGTCAAATTACTCATCGACTGAAAAAAAACATATGAGTACCTCCGAAGTCGGAGTTATCTGCCTGTGCGGCGAGAGACCCCTGTGCGCACGGCTGCCATGGAAAAACGGATTAACACGCAAAATTCAATTCTTAGTCTCTAGGGACTTCGTCAGAGGTAAAAGCTGGCGAACGAAAACAAAAACAAAAAAAAACAAACTCTTCTTCCCTGAATTATCGCCTCGGAAGTTTCCCTCTAAAATAATAATATTAATTTATTATTATTTGTTTCCTTGATAACTACTGAACATCATTTTATGTTTCTTATTCTTCTTCTACGTACACCTCTCATCATCATCATCATCATCATCATCATCATCATCATCATCATCATCATCATCATCATCATCATCATCGAGTGCCGTCTCCGCATCGAAGGTTGGCTACCATGGAGCGCCATTCCACTCTGTCTCTTGCTTTGATGGTGCAGGTTGTCATAGGCTGACTTGTCCTAGGCTGTTGATGTTACTCGTCCATGTCAGTCTTGGCCTGCTTCTGCCTCTTTAATCTTGTATTTTCCCTTCCAATATTACATTTAGTAGACTGCTGTGTCTTTTAACATGCACCAAAAATCTCATTTGTCTTGTTTGAATTGTGTTTAGTAATTATCTGTTCAATTTTAGTCGCTTTAAAACTTCATTGTTTGTTTTCTTTACTTTCCAAGGAATTCTTCCTATTCTTCTATAATTCCACATTTCAAAAGTTTCAATTTTCTGTTCTTTTTTCTTTTCTGATATCCATGTTTCTGCACCATACAGAAATGTTGAGAAGATATAACATTTTGCTATTCTTGGTTTCAGCCCTGGTGCCCTAGTGTTATTTGTTCTGATGTTAGCATATTTTTAATGGCATTAAAATTACTTATTGCTATTTCTATCTAGACGTACACCTCTAGATGTCAATATGTTTGCTTGCTTGCTTGCGTTCGCCCGATGACTAAAGAAATACACCTCTTCTTCATCCGCCCTTAAAAGGACGTTAAGTGGACGTGTCTGCGTTGTGTTGTTGTTTGAAGTATAACTGATATATGCGCCTTTCGGCCCAACACATCCGACTTCAGCACGACATTTTTGAGTACCGGGTTGTCTTTCATCTTCGATCCCTACTCGCTGACCAGACTTGACAGGTTAGTCTGTTACTAGAGGCACCACGGAGAGGTGGAGCAGGGTCTGGATGATTCTGGTTCACCGATTCTGGCGCAAGTCATCAACTGTAGGTCGCTGACAACTTTCAGCTCTGGCGCTGTGAGGCGCGCCTTCGCCTCTAGATGTCAATATTAATAAGTTCAAAGAAATCGTTCCTCAGCTCAAGCCTGGTGGCAGCTTCCATAGAAGTTGTCCTGTATGGTACAGGTGACGGTCATATGAGCCTTTTTTTTAATTGAGTTATTGAGTCATTTGCGGGTCATCATCATTGCATTCCGAACATGTCAATAGGTGCTCAGATCCCCTTCTCAGCAAGTCCCGCAGTGTCCAGCGACTAACTGTTTTGTGTTGGTTGATAAGTCTTCTTACACGTCCACTAACTTTCTCGTTTCTGGCTGTGCCTATCTTAAATCCCATCTCTTTTATACCTATATGACCTTCTCTGTTACTGTTGATGTTTGGTCAAAAGCTCTTGCCCTTTCTCTCTGTGCTTTGAATGGACAACGAAAAGAACATTTACCCTAGTAGCATTGGTTGGGGAGCCACGATAGCTCAGTGGTTAGTGAACTGGACTACAAAGGACAAGAGGTAGGGTTCGATCCCAACCGACGGCTTCCGGGTACACCCAGCCTTAAATGGGTACCGGATTTTTCTGGAAAAGTAAAGCGGCACGGGCGTAATACTGACTACATTACCCCAAAAATCATGTGCCGAAGGTCTGTAAAATGTATGGTCACTAACACCATATTCCCTATACGCCACTTGGCGTGACGGGGGCTCTTTACTTTTTTTTATATTAGCATTGGTTAAGCCTCGTCGAAGCAGGGGGGCCTAGCACTGTCGCCGCCTTGCGGGACTCCATAAGATGAACATTATATCAATATAATGATTGTGACGTCTTCATGGTGGGAGTTGCGTTACACTGTTACTGTAGGCATATTGTAGCCCAGTGCATCCTGTTTCAACATGTATGTGTCTCGCATTCCTGGTCCCAGCCCTTTGATCTGCCCAGTTTTGGCGATCCTCTGCTAACATTGTTACCACCAAAGCAGCGTACAGGCTCCTCTACCACTTTGTGATGCAACCACGTCAGAGGAGCAAATTTGTACAGGTGCTCTACTAGCAAAGTTGTACAGGTGCTCTACTAGCAAAGTTGTACAGGTGCTCTACTAGCAAAGTTGTACAGATGCTCTACTAGCAAATTTGTACAGGTACTCTACTAGCAAATTTGTACAGGTGCTCTACTAGCAAAGTTGTACAGGTGCTCTACTAGCAAAGTTGTACATGTGCTCTACTAGCAAAGTTGTAAAGCACGAAACCTCATTTTATAGCAGGACATTTATTGGGTTATAAAGTTGCACGGTTTTAGATCTGATCGTTCATGGATGAGGTCATCAGAACAGGCTCATACCAGTTTTATGTTTATTTTACATGTTGTCTGCATCTCTCTACTCACGACCCCGCATATTACTCAATGTATTATATAGTTTATATATTTTATATAGTTTACTACGCTCTGAAAGAGGCCAAAGCAAAAAGAGAGTGGATAAGTAATTACCATTCCAAGCCGGGACTCGCTGCTGAGACCAGGGGTGGTTGCCGCAGAGAAAAATCATAAATAAAAATCCCAACTGGTGCAGCCGGGATTTGAACTCACAACCTTTCTGTCTCGAGGCCGGCGTCTTGCTTCGAGACCAACCAGTCCCCCTTACTGTTGGTGTGTAATAATGTCAAACATGGCCATCGAACATTCGTCCCGTTATGATAATTATGATATATCTACAAGAATAATAGTATTAACGTCAGAATATAGAAGGATGGAAATAGGTACATGATTAATGAAACATCAACGAATGTAACAATATTGACGGTAGTGACAAATCAAACGATCTTTATATCTTCTTTGATTTTCCAGTTTCTACCGTGTTGAGCAGTATCAGAGAGGAGGAAAATGCAATTTTGTTGTTGGTCTTCGCTATTTTTGTAGCTAGCTTGATCTCTTGGTCATATCCTCTTTTCTTAATAAATATATTTTGATCCCATCTAACCATCTATTTCTAGGTTTTATATTTCCTCTGTAGCCAAGTGTTTTATTGATGTGTATGTATGTATGTATGTATGTATGTATGTATGTATGTATGTATGTATGTATGTATGTATGTATGTATGTATGTATGTATGTATGTATGTATGTATGTATGTATGTATGTATGTATGTATGTATGTATGTATGTATGTATGTATGTATGTATGTATGTATGTATGTATGTATGTATGTATGTATGTATGTATGTATGTATGTATGTATGTATGTATGTATGTATGTATGTATGTATGTATGTATGTATGTATGTATGTATCTATCTATCTATCTATCTATCTATCTATCTATCTATCTATCTATCTATCTATCTATCTATCTATCTATCTATCTATCTATCTATCTATCTATCTATCTATCTATCTATCTATCTATCTATCTATCTATCTATCTATCTATCTATCTATCTATCTATCTATCTATCTATCTATCTATCTATCTATCTATCTATCTATCTATCTATCTATCTATCTATCTATCTATCTATCTATCTATCTATCTATCTATCTATCTATCTATCTATCTATCTATCTATCTATCTATCTATCTATCTATCTATCTATCTATCTATCTATCTATCTATCTATCTATCTATCTATCTATCTATCTATCTGTGTGTCCGTCCGTCCGTCTGTCTGTCTGTCCATCAGTTGTCCTTTTCAGCTGAAGACAGCACAAATTGCAGATATTCTAGACTCTCTATGTCCCATGATTTTTGCTATCAAGTGTCAGACTTTGCACAGAACACGCATATCGTGTACGGAACGGCCATGTTCTTGGCGATTCGCCCAATTTCGGTGATGGAGCCGATGCCTGATGTTGTTGCCTCTCGCCTCAATGTTCGTTTTAGTGTTTCACTAGGTCGGCTTCTTGTTATATTACCCTCTGATTCTTTATGGAATGATACTCCACTTAAATTATCTATAACAGTATGAAAAGCAGAGAATAAATCCTTTAACGAATTGCTAGACTATTAATTGCTATATTAATACTGATGATAACAACAATAATATTGGCGAGAACAACAATAATAATTATTATTACGAGTGTTGTATTAACGGCTGTAATAACAATTATATGAATATAAGGTAAAGTATTATAATATTTAAACACATGATGAATGGATGAATTTTAATAACAAAAGAATTGAAGTTAAAAAATGTAACATTAATATAATAAGGATAACAGTAACAAATAAAATAACGCAACAATGTAAACAGAAGTAGCAAGAATAACAATAAGAATGTAAGTACTATCACTAGTAATAACAATACTGAATGCAATGACATGGTTATAGTTATTCAAAGGTCCCGGTATCACTGCAAACAAATGGAAATCCATAATTGCTCAACCGCCCATGTCAGTGGAATCACCTGAATTAACATGTCATAGAATATCCAAACAAAGAAAGCCAGTTGCAGTCCCTATTGTAGCAAACACAGCACACGTCAAAAGATATAAGGCGTATTATAGCACCGACAGTGAACGCATCTGAACTGTCCTTTGTTATCTATCTATATATCTATTGTCCTTTCGAGCCGAAGACGGCACATAGGGCAGAACCACAATCTCAAAAACAGAAACCTTGCGTGCCAAAGTGGCACATATTGCAGAGATCACTGCTTCTAAAATCTATGGTTCTGTTTCCATAACAATGCTTTTTACAATGACAGCTTGTCAAGCCATCGATCAACCTCCTTAGTCGCCTCTTACGACATGCCTGGAAGGTCACAGTGTCACTATTCTTTACTTCCTACATAATGAGGCCCCGGTAACACACGGGAACCTTTGTTATACGATGTCATAATTCATTGTAAGCATTTTGAATATAGAAACACCATCCGGATGAAACACACAGCTCACGGTGTGCACAGAGCACTACGCAGCAATACAATGATAATAAGTGGCAATCAGAAACGAGATGAGGTAAGAAACGGTGATTAACATAGACCATTATTATATATAAAGAAACAAAAAAATCAAATAGTTCAGTCATAAGACAAGACTATGCCCACATAATACAACATGAAGGGAAATTCCACTGGAGAAAAAAAAGGACAAAGAAGGATAACCCTAAAAAGAACGCATGAATGGAATACAGGATCCCACGAATATAGACATTCTACGGGATTATGCAGACATACGGACGGACAGATAGATAGAATGACAGGCAGACAGATAGACGGACGGACGGACGGATGGATTTAAATACAGACTTTTATCATCATCATCAAGTACCATGTCTGCTGGCGTAGGTGATCATGTCTCTCCACAACTTTCGATCTCGACAGTTATTTATCACTTCCGTTGTTGACCTTCTGTCAAGCTATTCTCTTAAGCTGTCTGGCATCTTTTCTCTTTGCTTCCTTCTATCTCTTCGTCCCTCGATTGTTTCCAGTTGTTACAATATATTCCAGTTCTTCTCTTCTCATAACACTTCAAAGACATGATTGTTTCTTCCTAATATTAGAATTAGATCTCTTTTTGCTTTAACCTCTTTCAGAACGTTTTCATTACTCTTCTTAGCTGTTCTTGGGATTCACAAAAATTCTTTTGTAAAACGACATTTCTACAGCCTCAATGATTTTCTTTTCCGGGGACTGGTTGGTCTCCAGGCAAAACGCATCCTCGAGACAGAGAGGTTGTTGGTTTAAATCCCGTTGATTAACATGAAAACTGCACCAGTTGTGATTTTAATTTACGATTTCTCTCTGCGGCAACCACCCCTAATCTCAGCTGTGAGGCCCGGCTTGAAACGTCAATTATTCATGAACTGAAAAAAAAATATGAGTATCTCCGAAGACGGAGTTATCTGCCTGTGCGGCGAGGGACCCCTGTCCACACGGCTGTCATGGAAAAAACGGATTAACACGCAAAATTCAGCTCCTACTCTCTACGGACTTCGTCAGAGGTAAAAGCTGACGAACAAAAAAAAAATGTCTTTCTTGTCCGTTACAGAATTTTATGCTGAGCTGATATATTGTCCTATATTATTGGGGAAAATAACAAGAGATATGTGACAAATAATGCAATAAAGTTATTTGTATGTGTTATCTATGTGTTATTTGTGTCCACCTTCATTGTAGTTGTCTTCAGGGCCAAATTGAGACAAATAAGCTATCGTTTAGAGCCTCCACCTGCCAGGCGGTCTATAACTGTAATCTAAGACAGACTTTCTGGTGTAAGTTTATGTAACAGGGGACCTCAACGTTTTAGATGTCCAACAGCATCTGGACTCTAAGTGGTCAGCAACTCATAACTGACTGTTGCTTTAGGGTCAGTGAACAAAATCTGATCAAGACCTTTAACCAATCCGCGGTGGGCTGGAAACAGATTGACCAGTCTAGATAATCGAGTAGGAATCAATGAGGAAAGCTATCTTGTACGAATAGAATGATCAACATAAACATGGGAGTAAGAATCAATGAAAGAATTTATCTTAATAGATTGGAAGCGAAGGCACGCCTCACAGCACCAGAGCTGGAAGTTGTCAGCGACCCACAGCTGATGGCTTGCGCCAGGATCGGTGAACCAGGACCATCCAGACCCTGCTCCACCTCTCCGTTGTGCCTCTGGTAACAGACTAACCTGTCTAGTCTGGCCAAGCGAGTAGGAATCGAATAGAAAAGATAACACGGTACTCAAAAATGTCATGCTGAAGTCGGATGTGTTGGGCCGAAAGGCGCAAATATCACAGTTATACTGCAAACCACAACACAACGCACATACACTCACTTAACGTCCTTTTAAGGGCGGATGATGAAAAGGTGTACTCCTTTGGACATCGGGCGAACGCAAGCAAGCAATCCTAATAGATTGACCGGTCTAGACAAGCGAGAAGAAATCAATGAGGATGATATCTGGTACTAATAGACTGATCAGTCTAGACAAGCGAGTAGGAATCAATGAAGGGAACTATCCGGTACTAATAGACTGATCAGTCTAGACAAGCAAGTAGGAACCAATGAAGGGAGCTATCCGGTACTAATAGACTGATCAGTCTAGACAAGCAAGTAGGAATCAATGAAGGGAACTATCCGGTACTAATAGACTGATCAGTCTAGACAAGCAAGTAGGAACCAATGAAGGGAGCTATACGGTACTAATAGACTGATCAGTCTAGACAATCGTGAAGAAATCAATGAAAGAAGCTATCTGGTACTAATAGACTGATCAGTCTAGACAAACGAGTAGGAATCAATGAAGGGAACTATCCGGTACTAATAGACTGATCAGTCTAGACAAGCAAGTAGGAACCAATGAAGGGAGCTATCCGGTACTAATAGACTGATCAGTCTAGACAAGCGAGTAGGAATCAATGAAGGGAACTATCCGGTACTAATAGACTGATCAGTCTAGACAAGCAAGTAGGAACCAATGAAGGGAACTATCCGGTACTAATAGACTGATCAGTCTAGACAAGCGAGTAGGAACCAATGAAGGAAGCTATCATGTAAAACTGAAAAAGGCCCAGCTGAAGTAGCATGTCTCTTAGAATGTGGAACAATATTGAAACAGGGAAATGAATTTAAATATCTGGGAACAATTTTAGTCTGATATGGTAGATGTACAACAGAGGTGAGCTGCAATATGGCTCAGGCAAAAGCAGATTTACAAAGAATGAGGAAAATACCCAGTCCAATTTTGACAATAGAAACAAGAGTTCTTAATTGTTATATTCAGCCAGTCTTAACATGGATATGAATCATGGGCAATAGGACTAAAGACAAGAAAATCACTCGTGGCTGTAAAAATGTGGATTTACATTAGAAGGTCGAGAATACCATGGGCAGCTAAGAAGAATCATGAACACGTTCTGAAAGAGGCCAAAGCAAAAGAGAGCTAATTTTCAATATTAGGAAGAAACACTTATCATTTTTTTAACTCGGAAAGTTGAGGGACGAAGAAATAGAGACATGCAAAGAGAAATGATACCAGACAACTTAAGAGAATGGCCTGGCAGAAGGTCAACAACAGAAATGATAAATAAGTGCCGAGATCAAAAGTTGTGGAGAGACATGATCGATTACGCCAGCAAGCATGCTACTTGATGATGATATCATAAAGCCCTCTGAGCTACAGTTGCCCAACTATACAGAGTTGTTAGTGGACAATCTAAGTCATTATCGCATTTGTAGCTTCACAGCTGCTAGCAAAGTTATTCATGCACAAATAGATAACCCCACCCCCTACTTCCTCCCTCATAGAATAGCCCACGCCATAGAATATATAAAGAAACAACAGATACAATTTGTTTAGTCACGTGGCAAGGCAGAGGAATCCAAACACAACAAAACGAGCCCACAATAAACGTTGCGAGAATACCAGACCTAAGGGTCGACCACAAAAAATGATGGATCGATGAAATATTAGAAGCACTAGGAAACATAACAGCAGCAGAGGCGAACAGAATAGCGAAGACCGCAAATTATATCTCCCCTCGACGCTGAAACGAAAATAATTAAGGAAAGATATTATAAGCAGAAGATAAACACCTTTGTTTATTTTTTAGTAGAATGGGCTCTTAGGCCCTTTTTTGGAATTCCCAGGGATAAAGACAAAGAGGAAGACCAAGAAATTCTTGGAGAAGACAGATGGAAGCAGAGATGAAGATGATGGGGAAGACATGGAATGATCTTAAAAGAATGGCAAGAAACAGAACGGCTTGGAAAGTGTTTGTTGAAGACCTATGCTCCACAGGGAGCTGAAAGTGTTTGTTGAAGACCTATGCTCCACAGGGAGCTGAAAGTGTTTGTTGAAGACCTATGCTCCACAGGGAGCTGAAAGTGTTTGTTGAAGACCTATGCTCCACAGGGAGCTGAAAGTGTTTGTTGAAGACCTATGCTCCACAGGGAGCTGAAAGGTAGACGAGAAGAGTATGGGCTCGTACCTTTTAAACATTGTTAGCATTCTTCAAAATACAGGGATCGAGAGATCGTGGACAACAAAGAGAGAAGATATTAAATATAACTTGGTGTCATGGCAAGGTAAACAAACTAGTTGACTATCTTCAACGACAGCACAACTAGCCAATCTGTCCGCTTATTCACTTTCCAGTACTCCCGAATGTCCTTGGAGGTAGACAAAGGTGATCTTACGTATTTTTGATTTCCGTAATGGCTCTACCCATTGCATACGTAGAGAGATAAAATAATTGTGACTGTTGAAATCGCCCTCCCCCCCCCTCCCACCCCCACCCCCCAACATTTGATAAACTGCTGTAGAAATTATGGAAGAGAGAGGAAGGAGGTGGGGAGGGTGATCACTAACTCTAGAAGGCGTTGTATAATATAATGATGATCAGGGGCGGATCAAAGCCTAGATTAAAGAAGCTACAGCTTAGAGTCTCACAATTAGATTGGAGTGGGGTGAGGGCAGGGGGGGACTGTTTTGTTTATAGTGTAATCTATGACAGAGATGGGATTTCTCAGAAGAATGTTGAAAGTTCCCTGGATACCTAAAAAAACCAACGAGGACCTCAAAAAAGGCCAAGACAAAAAGGGAGCTCATAAAAAAAAATTAGAAAGAATCATTCAACATTTTTCGGGCACATCATGAGAAGAGGAATGTTGGAAAACTTGGTTACAAATGACAAAACGCATGGTATGAGAGGTCGCAGACGAGAAAGAGAGAAGGTAATAGATAGCTTGGCACCATTGCATGAAAGACAATGAACAACAGAATAGATACGATACACAGTGGATAGAACATTGTGGAAGGACATGATCGCCTACGCCAAACGGTATGGCACATGATCTATCTATCTTTCGTTCGCCCGAAGTATTGTCTATATCTGCAATGTCGTTTCCTGTATACATTTTACAGTCTTTTGTAATTCTTGTAGTGGCCCATATAGTTTTGTCTGTAGTGTTGCATCTATGGGCCAATGGATTTTCCTCAGTCTGGTATGGCACATGATGAAGGTGATAACGATCTTCTGGTGTTAATGTTTTAATCATCATCATCATCAAGTACCAGGCCTAGTGGAGTAGGTGATCATGTCTCTCCACAACTTTCGATCTCGGCAGCTATTTATCATTTCTGTTGTTGACCTTCTGCCAAGCCATTCTCTTAAGCTGTCTGTTATTTTTTCTCTTTGCTTCCCTCTATCTCTTCGTCCCTCAAGTTTTCCAGTTGTTACAATATATTCAAGTTGTTCTCTTCTCATTACATGGCCAAAAAATGATGATTGTCTCTTCCTAACATTAGAAATTAGCTCTCTTTTTGCTTTGACCTTTCTCAGAACCTCTTCATTACTGTTCTTAGCTGTCCATGGTATTCTCAACATTCTTCTGTAAAACCACATTTAGTGTTTTAATAGGGGGCCTGAAATTGTCATTTATCTTAGCCAGCTTTGGGTCACCGGAGGTCTAAATCCTGCCTTGATGACGTTAATGATGTTTAAAGAATTGGTTCATTAATTTCTTTCCTTTAGAATTAAAGCAGATTGGACGTACCATGAGTATGGGTGGTATTTGAGCAGAGATATGCAAATTGTCGACCGTTGCTTTCAAGTGACTTGAGGCTAGTCATGTTGTTTAACTTGTGTGTCACCGGCGAGTCTTCAAATGCAAAAACGGGGACTAGTTTATGACGATGACCAATGGTAACATTTGTTACTACTGTGACTCGAACTTGTAACCATCTGCCACTGTCTCCGTTGACGCTTTGTGTGCGCCGCTCTACGTCATCAATAAATCAGTTCAACTTTGGCCTCTACCGGAAACTGCGTCAACGGTATCCCAGCATCCCTCACAGCAATTGCTCTTAAGATGATGCAAATAAAGTTTTGCATTTTTTTTTTAACTTCTTCTTTGTTAAGTCTGACATTAACTATCCACGTGTAGGTTTATGGTCAGTGATGGTATATTAACTCTCAGTATACAGCCAGTCCCGTAGCATGTCATAACATTGTGTGCATTAAACACATGTGAACAATAGTATACAGAAGCCAAATTTGAAAATTTAAATTTTCATATAAAAGTAAAAAAAAAAAAAATAAAATAAAGAGCCTTGTCACGCCAAATGGCGTATAAGAAATATGGTGTTAATGACCATAAATTTTTGCAGACATTCAACACATGACTTTTGAGGTAATGTGGTCGGTATTACGCCCGTGCCGCTTTACTTTCCCAGAAAAAAACATTCGGTACCCATTAACTCAGTGACTCCTGCAACAAGCCGGACTTGGATTATGAGGAAACTGCAACAAGGAACACTTTTCAGACAAAGCCTCTAATGGTTCCTGCCGCCTATCCACCATATTGACCAGAAGTTCACGTTCTCCTAAAAATGATGATCGTCATATTTTTTTTAAATATATAGCGCTTTATGATGTTAGGACATCACCTTGACTCCATATCCGAACATATGAAACACAGTTAGTCATCGGACTATACCCGTTGTACATAAAACAACAGACTGTACGATCTCCCTGCAATGCGAATTTGTGAAATTATGAATCCCTCCTGACTAACATGAACCTTCGGGACGCACCCCGGTGCTGCCAAGTCATGAACGAAACTTCATTCCGCCTTTCATTATTAGTGTACGGCCGTTTTAGGGATATACAATCAGCCATTGTCAGGTGATTGTTTCTTCCTAATAGTGGAAATGAGCTCTCTTTTTACTTTGGCCTCTTTCAGAACATTTTCATTACTCTTCTTAGCTGTCCATGGTATTCTCAACATTCTTCTGTAAAACCATATTTCCACAGACTCCAGTGATTTTCTTGTCTGTTATCCTATTGTCCATGATTCACATCCATATGTTAAAACTGGCTCTACATAACATTTAAGAACTCTTTTTCTCGTTTCTATTGTCAAAAATATTTAAATACTCACTTGACATACAATTATAGGATTATATTAATAAAAATGAAGGCAAAGCCATTTGACATAGTAATAATACAGACATACACACCTACTCAAGACTACAGATGAACAAATAGAAGCATACTATGAAGATCTAAATACAGTTATGAATCAAGTGAAATCTTCAGACATCTTGATTGTAATGGGTGACATGAACGCAAAAGTAGGAAAAGGCAGATATAAGACCATTATAGGAAATCATGGTTTAGGAAAAAGAAATAACAGAGGAGAAAGATAAATTCAATTTTGTGAAGAAAACAGGTTAATAATATGTAACACCTACTTTGAGCAAAGAAAAGGAAATTATACACATGGAAAAGCCCTGGAGATAGGAAGAGGAATCAAATAGATTATATAATGATAAAAGACAGATTCCAGAACAGCGTCAAGAAAGCCAAAACCTACCCAGGAGCAGATATTAATTCAGATCACAATCCTTTAATGATTAAACTGAAAAACAAATTAAAGAGAAAGAAACAAAATACTAATTCAGAAATACCAATAGATGCAACAGCTTTAAATCAGAAAGATGTAAAAGAAACGTATAATGTACAAGTAAAGAACACATATCAGAAGCTGCTAGAAGAAGGGATTGAGCAGTACAGAAGAGAAAATCCTGAAGAAAAAGTCGCAACCAAATGGCAATGCATTAAAAAAAAAACTGCATACAAGAATCTTGCATCACCTTACCCAAAAAGGAAAGTAACAAAAAAACAAAAGTGTATAACTTACAACATTTTAGAAAAAATGGAAGAGAGAAGACAAGCAAAGATCACTGCCTGATACAAAGAAATGTATAATGAAATACGAAAAATGTGCAAAAAGGCAAAAGAAGACTGGCTCAACCAAAGATGTCTAGAAGTCGAGGAATGCACACAGTAATAAAAAGAATGACTAATAAAGACAAAAAAGCTGCAGGAAGCTGATGTATTGCAAACAACGAGGGAAGAATGCTAACAGAAAACAACGATATAATCGATAGATGGCAGGAATACATAACAGAATTATTTCATGACGAAAGGGACAAGAAACCATTTATAAAATGTACATTCAGTAAAATCCTAAAATCTGAAGTAGAATAAGCTATAAAAACAATGAAAAGGGGAATAGCAGCAGGACCTGACAGCATACAGATAGAGATGATACAGGCTCTAGAAGATTTTGGCATTGAGGGGATCACAGACATATGCAATGACATATACCATACAGGATAAATACTAAATGAACTAAAAACATCAACTTTCATTGCTTTGCCTAAAAAGAATGGTGCAGTTGAATGAAAAATAAGCCTAATGAGCAATGTTACAAAAATCTTACTAAAAGTTATACAAGGAAGGATTCAGAATAAAATTAATACTGAATTAAATGAGCAGCAATTCGGATTCAGGAAAAAGAGTGGGACAAAAGAAGCCATATTCAGCGTGAGGACATTGATTGAAAAGTACATGGAAGTAAACAAACCAATATATGCCTGCTTCATAGACTACACCAAAGCTTTCGATAGAATACACCATAATAAACTTTTAGGCTGCCTAAAGGATATAAATCTGGATGACACAGACATACGACTGATATGTAATTTGTACTGGGAGCAAACAGCAATAATAAAATATAACAAGGAGACCTCTACACCCATTGATATAAAAAGAGGAGTAAGACATGGATGCATCCTATCACCAAGCTTGATCAATCTATACACTGAGCAAATCTCTAAAAAAAACCTCACTGAAATGCCAGGCCTAAACATTAATGGGAAGATAATCAATAACCTAAGATATGCTGATGATACTGTTATACTAGCAGAAAATCCTAAAGATCTACAACAATTACTTAATGTAATAAACATAACACAATTACATGTAGCAGTAACAGCAATATGAAATTACTTAATGCAATAAACATGACAAGCAAAAAGTATGGACTAGATATGAATATCAAAAAGACTAAAACTATGATCATAAACAAAGAAAATTCTCAAGACCTACAATTAAATATCAAAGTGGAAGGAATACATCTAGAGACAGTTCAGAGCTACAACTACCTGGGACATACTATAACCAGTAATGGAAAATGTACAACTGAAATAAATAAAAGAATAGGTATGGCAAAAGTAATTTCAATGGCATGAAAAATATACTAAGATCAAAACAAATAACACCAGGGCTAAAACTAAAAATAGCAAAATGTTACATCTTCTCAATATTCCTGTATGATGCAGGTGCAGAAACATGAACATTAGACAAGAAAACAGAACAGAAAATTGAAGCCTTTGAAATGTGTATTTATAGAAGAATAGGTGGAATTGGATGGAAAGAAAAGGAAACAAACGACGAAGTTTTAAAACAACTAAAAATGAAAAGAGAACTACTAAACACAATTAGAGCAAGACAAATGAAATTTTTGGGTCATGTTAAAAGACACAACAGCCTACTAAAAGTAATATTGGAAGGGAAAATACAAGGTAAAACAGCCTATGACAATCTGCACCATCAAATCAAGAGACAGAGCAGAATGGCGCTAGATGGTAGCCAACCTTCGATTCGGAGACGGCACTTAATGATGATGATGATTGTCAAAATTGTATTGTGTAGTACGTTCCTGTGTAGTACTTTCCTGTGTAGTACTTTCCTGTGTAGTACTTTCCTGTGTAGTACTTTCCTGTGTAGTACTTTCCTGTGTAGTACTTTCCTAATTTTTTGGAAAGCTGCTTTTGCTTGAGAGGTTCTGCATCTCAGGGAGCCGCGATAGCTCAGTGATTAGTGAACTGGACTACAAAGGACAAGGGGTAGGGTTTTATTCCAACCGACGGCTTCCGGGTTCACCCAGCATTAAATGGGTACCGGATTTTTTTCTGGGAAAGTAGAGCGGCACGGGCGTAATATCGACCACATTACCCCAAAAATCAGGTGCCGAGGGTCTGTAAAATTTATAGACACTAACACCATATTCCCTAAACACCATTTAGCGTGACGGGGTACTTTACGTTTTTTTTTGTTCTACATCTCACCTCTGTTGTACGTCTTCCGTCTGAGGTTAACAAAGTTCCCAAATTTTGACAATAGAAAGATGAATAAGGCGTTCTTAAATGCTATATTGAACCAGTCTTGACATATGGATGTAAATCATTTACAATAGGACAATAGACAGGAAAATCACTGGAGGCTGTAGATATGTGATTATGTAAAAGAATGTTCAGATTATAATGAACAGCTAAGAAGAGTAATGAAAACATTCTGAAAGAGGCAAATTAAAAAGGACAGCTAATTAAAAAAATTAGAAACAAACAATCATCATTTTTTGACCATGCAATGAAAATGAAACAGCTGGAATATATTGTAACAACATGGAAAAATGAGGGACGAAGAAATTGAGGAAAGCAAAAAGAAAAGATACAAGACAGCTTAATAAAAGAATGGTTTGGCAGAAGGTCAGAAATGATAAATAACTGTCGAGATCGAAAATTGTGGAGAGACATGATCATCTACGTCAACAGACACGGTACATGATGATGATGATGATGATGATGACAATGATGATATATATATATATATATATATATATATATATATATATATATATATATATATATTTAAGGCATTTTTTAAATTACTGGTGTCTGTCGGGAGGATGGTAGAACAAATACCTCTTGTTTTGATGTGTCGACATGGAAAAACAAAACATGAATCCTACTGGGATCTGAACCCGTGGCGTCCTAGTTTAGGGAACAAATATTTATCGATTCGGCCACCAGTATATATTAATAATATATGAGTATTTGAAAGCACAGACGAAAATCTGGCACTTTTCTCCAAATCTGAGCCATTCAATTTTCAAACATAAAAATAAATACATTATAACGTCCAATTTATAATTTAAATTATGAACAATTATTGATATCTGATGCAATATTAACCATGGACAGTTTTTGTTTGTCATGGCAAATTGTGACTTGCCATATCTGATGTAATGTTCAGTCCTACAGGCCTGGTGATATCCTGTCCCTATTTCCATTTGTCACGCGGGCTTGACTTACGTAACATGCTCACGCGATGCCTGGAGGCAGTCCCCGTTATTTAAGATGGCTAATAGCCAGATCTATCGCACATGGAAAGTTAGAAACGTGGTGGCAGCGCCCTTCTGGCACAACTTGGAACATGTTATTTTGATCTGCGATTCGTTTTATTTTATTTCAGCTTCATAGGTACCCTAATATTCGTCTATTTGGTTCTTGGCTTTTCTTGACAATCTGCTTGTAGTACCGTACATACCACGCTTATTTATTCTCTAAGTAAAAGTAAAAGTAAAGTACACCCGTCTCGCCAAGTGGCGTATAGGGAAATATGGTGTTAGTGACCCTATATTTTACAGACCTTTAGCACATGATTTTTGGGGTAATGTGGTCGGTATTACGCCTGTGCTGCTTTACTTTCCCGGAAAAAATCCGGTACCCATTTAAGGCCGGGTGAACCCGGAAGCCGTCGGTTGGGATCGAACCCTACCCCTTGTCCTTTGTAGTCCAGTTCACTAACCACTCAGCTATCGCGGCTCCCTTATTCTCTAAGTGCTAGTTTTAAAATAGTTATTTATTTAATTTACTATCTTTAGTTGGGAGATAAGGCTGCTTTCAATAGCTCTGTTGTTACGTAAAGTAAAGTACAATTTCTCTCCCTTGCCTTCCTAGACGTGTGAGGAATATAGTGTTAATAGCCTTATTTTTTCCATGACCACTGCATAACTTTGGGTGATGCGGTCGATATCAAATCAGCCCGCATTACCATTACTTCCAAGGAAAATCTCTGGTACCCATTTTTAAAGGCTAAGTGAAATCCGTAGTTGCTGGATCCGAAAAATATCCGCCACTTCTGGGAATTGAACCTATATATCCCTCTTGTCAGGAAGCCAGGGCACCAGAGATGTTAAGTTTGACTTACATTTTAAAGTTCCTGATTTGAATCCCAAATGATGGGACTGAGTATATAGGTTTTGTTTTCTAGTCGACTCTAATGTTAAGTGAAAGTTAATTGGTTAGCGCGATGGCTTTGGGATACGAGGCACATGGGTTCCTACTCGTCTAAATAGGTTAGACTCTTTCCATACGTTTCGCCTCACTGTGCGTCATGTCATTTTCGGCAGCGTACGTTTCGCCGCACTGTGCGTCATGTCATTTTCGGCAGCGTACGTTTCGCCGCACTGTGTGCCACGCTCAATTTGATTAGTAAAGGTAAGATACGAAACTTGAACCGGCGTCTTAGCACGCCAGTTTCCACCCATATGTGCTCGACCGCCTATCCAGAAATGTTTGGAGATTTCTGTATAGTGTCGCCTCAAGCATCGAAACTCAGATGCGAGGCGACATTCCTCACCTTCACAGGGTAATACCCTGGTACCCATTTCTGCCAACGGCTGGGTCGACCGTGGGGGTATTTTTTTCCCAACCACTAGTACAATTCACACTGCTCCCAGCGGGAATCGAACACGGGTTGTCCGAACGTCGGTAGTCCAGTCGGGTGGTTTTCCCAACTAGGCTACCGAGGCCCCATCTTGATTAGTGTGAACGCCATCAAACCATATACTATTTATATGTCTTGTATCATCTTTAATATTTGTGAAATCTAATAGTATGTTCAGTTATCTAAAAATTCATATATAATTTGTTATATGTTCTTAAAGCCATGAACAATTTTGTCTCTGAAATCTCTTCCGTTGCGTCGATAGAAAGTTTCCGTACGGACAAAATTAGGTCGCCAATCAAAGTAAGAACAAGGAAAGGTCTGCTCAAAGCTGGTGACATAACTATACAGCTAGTGCAAGTAGGGCACCCGTGATGCCAACAGAGGATATTGAGTTATTCGTGGGTTATCATCATTGCACTTAGAACAAGTTTAGATCTGCTCTCCCTCCTGGGAGACTGGTTGGTCTCGAGGTAAAACGTCGGCCTCGAGACAGAGGGGTTGTGGGTTCAAATCCCGGCTGCACAAGTTTGGATTTTTTCTTATGATTTTTCTCTGCGGCAACCACCCTTGGTCTCAGCAGCGAACGGCCCGGCCCGGCTGTAAACGTCAATTAAAGCAAGTTATCGACGGAGTATTCTGCCTGTGAGGTGAGGGACCCCTGTGCATACGGCGGACTCCCCCCCCCCCCCCCTCCAAAAAAAAAAAAAACCGTATTAACACACAAAATTCAGTTTCTAGTCTCAAAGGATTTCGTCAGAGGCTAAAGTTGTCGAACGAAAAAAAAAAAAAAATCCCCTCCTTATCATGTCCCGCAGCGTCCAGGGACTGACGACTCTAGTTTTGTGTTGGTTGATGAGTCCTCTTATGTGCCCACTAAGCCTCTCATTTATGACATGTACCCATCTCTTTTATTCGAAGGAAAATGTACGAGAATAATAATAATTTAATATTAGGAATGTTAATTTCCGAGGCGACAGATCAACAAGGAGACAAATAATAATAAATAAATATTATTATAGAGGGAAACTTCCGAGGCGATAATCAGTGAATCAATTCAGATGAAGAGGTATCTTTACAACACTCTGAAAAAATGACAAATAATCACCTGTTGTTGTTTATTTGTCATTCTTACCGTGTGCTGTAAACATACCTCTTCGACAGATCAACAAAAAGGTTCTAGGGGACAGATATGTTAACGCTACTCTGAAACGTCCACAAATAAACAACAATAGAACAAATAGAGAAGAATAAACAGCTTGATATAGGATCGTGTGACTGCTCAGAGATGTAAATATAAATAAACCGTCAATAAAATATTTTCTTCTTTCATCTTATTCAATTTCAATTCTCCGTGGAGCATAGGTCTTCAACAAACACTTTCAGCTCCCTGTGGAGCATAGGTCTTCAACAAACACTTTCAGCTCCCTGTGGAGCATAGGTCTTCAACAAAGACTTTCCAAGCTGTCCTGTTTCCTGTCATTCTCTGAAGGTCGTCCCATCTCCATCCCCATCCCCTTCATCTTCTGTTCATGCTTTGACTCAGCATAATTTCATCTCTTGTTTTCTGAACCTCAACTACTGCCTCTGAGTACTCACATGTTGTCACATATGATCTTTACCGCAAGATTAGACGAACTCTAAACAGATCTTTACCGCAAGATTAGACGAAATCTAAACAGATCTTTACCGCAAGATTAGACGAAATCTAAACAGATCTTTACCGCAAGATTAGACGAAATCTAAACAGATCTTTACCGTAAGATTAGACGAAATCTAAACAGATCTTTACCGCAAGATTAGACGAAATCTAAACAGATCTTTACCGCAAGATTAGACGAAATCTAAACAGATCTTTACCGCAAGATTAGACGAAATCTAAACAGATCTTTACCGTAAGATTAGACGAAATCTAAACAGATCTTTACCGCAAGATTAGACGAAATCTAAACAGATCTTTACCGCAAGATTAGACGAAATCTAAACAGATCTTTACCGCAAGATTAGACGAAATCTAAACAGATCTTTACCGCAAGATTAGACGAAATCTAAACAGATCTTTACCGTGTAAAAAAAAAAAAGCAAAGTACCCCCGTCACGCCAAGTGGCGTATAGGGAATATATTAGTGACCATAAATTTTACAGACCTTCAGCACATGATTTTTGGGGTAATGTGGTCGGTATTACGCCCGTGCCGCTTTACTTTCCCAGAAAAAAAAATCCGGTACCCATTAAAGGCTGGGTGAACCGGAAACCGTCGGTTGGAATCGAACCCTATCTCTTGTCCTTTGTAGTCCAGTTCACTAACCACTGAGCTATCGCGACTCCCGATCTTCACCGTGAGATTAGAAGAAATCCAGACACATCTATACTGAGAGATTAGACGAAATCTGAACAGATCTTTACCGTGAGTCGGCACCTGTGCAGTCGAGTAGGATGTGCACGGGGCAACATTGTCAACGGATTTTACCAATGCGTTTTGGGAAATGCTGTGACAAGTTGTGGAGCAGATATGTGGAATTCCTGACTACAGTGGAACTGGTTCTATTGATAAAATAGAATATAAAGAAATAGAGTAGATTTATATAAGAGATAATTTTTGGAATCCCCAGGGGAAAAGACAAAGAGGAAGACCAAGGAATTCTTGGAGAAGACAGATAGAAGCAGAGATGAAGATGATGGGGAAAACATGGAATGATCTTAAAAGAATGACAAGAAATAGAACAACTTGGAAAGTGTTTGTTGAAGGCCTATGCTCCACAGGGAGCTGAAAGGTGGAAGAATACGAATATAAGAGAAAAAAAATTAAAAACCCAATGATGTGTCGGTCTAACATACAGGTTCTGTTAGAAACGAAAGCAAAAAGAGAACACTAAAAAAATAAACAAAATAAAGGAACTGAGATCAAACCACGTAACAGAAGGTAAAGGTCAGGTCGACGACCTCTCACCCCTATCATACTGAATTGAGTTATTGAGTTAGTTGCTGGTCTTCATCATTGCACTCCGAACATGTCCATAGGTGCTCAGATCCCCTCCTCAGCAAGTCCCGCAGTGTCCAGCGACTGACGACTCCAGTTTTCCTATACACCCACTAAGTTTGTCGTTTCTGGCTGTGCCCATCTTAATTCTCATCTCTTTCATCCAAAGGAGTGACGTGGACTCATGGTTGTCGAAGTCCTGTGTCCTTCCCACTTCCCGGAGGGCATTGGTGATGTCCGCCCGATCAATTGACTGTCCTCAACAATAGCGCAGCTAGCCAACCTGTCCGCTCTTTCATTTCCCCGTACTCCCGCGTGTCCTGGGACGTAGAATCATACTTAATCATATAGGGCATCGATTACCTTTAAGTGCTCTCAAAGGAGATGACGTCAAACAAATGGACCGATCCCGTGGCAAGTATCAGGGGACCACAACCACAATCTGTATCTCCCTCGACACCAGAGAAGGTAAAAAAAAGCGGAAAGAAAAAAAGAAAGGAGAACTGCACATATTCAGCCATGGAGTACCATCTTTTACCTTGTATTTTCCCTTTCAATATTACTTTTAGCTGTCTGTTGTGTAAGGCTTACTTCAAAAATCTGATATAAAAATCTCATATAAAAATCGCATATAAAAATCTCATATAAAAATCTCATATAAAAATCTCATATAAAAATCTCATATAAAAATCACATATTGGTACAACAGCTAAATCTGTATCCTCATCATCATGACCTAAAAGTCTGGACACTACAACAAGATATGTCTGAACGAAGGGCGCAAATGTCGTTGCTACACCCACTTAACGCTATTTCAAGCGTTGATGAAGAATGAAAAGTCGCTGCGCGAACGCATCAACAGAAGGAGAAGCGGAAATCTAGACCTATCGGAGACCACAAAGAGACATTAGTATCAAGTGTTCAGATTGGTATTATAAAATAACTTACTTCCGTAAAAGATTAAAAAGTGCATGTTGTGTGCTGCTGCCAGGGGAAAACAAAGAAATAAATAAACAAAAACACACAAAAAACTCAACAAATATAAAAATATTAACCAGATTCCTGTTTGACGTGGTGAGGCCTAGACTAGAATCGAACAACTATCAAATTATCTCCAATAACGTCAACTACAGCACCACTGGCACTTTACAGCTACAAATGTGGCTCAATTTTATTCAAAAATCGAAGTTAATAAATTTAACAGAAAAAATATAAAAACGTTCACTTTTATCTTGAAAACTATCAAAATAACTGAAGACAATAATTGAGAAATTAAAATAATACAAAATGTTTGTGGGTAATTAGAAAACTAAAAACAGGCGGGAAATATAATATATATTCAGCCAAACATCAACATCATTATCATCATCACTGAGTGCCGTCTCCACGTCGAAGGTTGGCTACCATTCCGCTCTGTCTTTTTCGTCGAAGATATAGGTTGTCATAGGCCGACTTGTCCATCTTTTTATGGTTCTCGTTCATGTTAGTCTTGGTCTGCCTCTGCCTCTTTTACTTTGTATTTTCCATTCCACGATTACTTTTAGTAGGTTCCTGTGTCGTTTAACATGCCCCAAAAATGTCATTTGCTTTGTTTGAATTGTATAGTAGTTCTCTTTTCATTTTTAGGTGTTTTAAGACTTAATCGTTTGTTTTCTTTTCTTTCCATCGAATTCTTCCTATTCTTCTACAAATCCAGATCTGAAAGGCTTCAGTTTTCTGTTCCGTTTTCTTGTCTAATGTTCATGTTTCTGCACCATACAAGAATCTTGACAAGCTATAACTTTTTGCTATTCTCTTTTTCTTGTCTAATGTCCATGTTTCTGCGCCATACAAGAATCTTGACAAGCTATAACGTTTTGCTATTCTCTTTTTCTTGTCTAATGTCCATGTTTCTGCACCATACAAGAATCTTGACAAGCTATAACGTTTTGCTATTCTCAATTTTAGCCCTGGTGTTATTTATTTTAGTGGGAAACAACAGGTAAGAGGAAAAGAGGAAGACCCAGAGAGACACTGAGAAGAACATTGATGAGAGAGGCAAGAGCAGCAGACATCGGCTCCCTGAATGAGATAGAGCTGTTTGCACAGAACAGACACAAATGGCGAGATTTAATAAAATATCTTTAAAAAAATTGAAAACACTGCTAGAACACAAATTCAGATAAGAGAGGAGTATCTTGGCCTATGGGCCGGAATTGAAAACTGCTAGAACACAAATTCAGATAAGAGAGGGAGTATCTTGGCCTATGGGCCGGCTATGGCTCGAAAGGTCAATAGATAGATAGATAATTATTTATTTTGATGTTAGTATATTTTTCATGGCATTAAAATGCAGCCAAAATATACACAACGTTAACATTGAGTTAGACCTGAGAACACAATTTCTATACCCAAATTACGACAGCAGTTTGTTTGTCTCCTAGAAGCGACAATGCAGTAATAGAATTAGTGATATCATACTTGTAATCATAAGACACAGATGCCTTAGCTCAGAATAGACGCAGCCTTTTAAACACATGCGCGACTTTAAGACGCCGGGCCTGGCTTTACTTTAATGTTAGAAAGATGCCCTGGTCGAACACAAATAAAAAGATAATAAAACGACTGGAAGTCCTCAAAATGCAGAGCGAGGGAAACCTTACTAGAGATGTCGGGCGCCAAGTTCTCAAGTGGTGGTAAGGAGGGAGGGGGAAAAAAGCTATCAGTTCGATTCTGAAGTAAAAATGTGTGGATTTTGCTTCCTGCATATACGTGAGCCCTGAAGGTCGAATGTAGTGTAACGAGATTTGAAGAAAAGTCAAAATGTTAATGAGTAGAGCGTTTGTTTTTAGTCCACGATTTGGTCTCAAGTGTTTACTATTAGAATTCAATTTCTTATATGTCAATTTTTCTACACAAATACACAGAATAATGGAGATATTATCACCATCAAGTACCGGGCCTGCTGGCGTAGATGATCCTGTCTCTCCACAACTTTCGATCTCGACAGTTATTTATCATTTCTATTGTTGACCTTCTGCCAAGCCATTCTTTTAAGCTGTCTGGTATTTTTTCTTTGTTTTCCTCTATCTCTTCGTCCCTCAATTTTCCCAGTTGTTACAATATATTCCAGTTGTGGAGATATACATAGCAACGTATAAACATCTTTTTTTTCTCCCTCCGTGAGTGTGTTTCTCTTTCTATATGTATGCATCGTCTGAGACACAATTCTTCGTTCTTGTTTGTATACATACATCAATGATTTTGATTTGTGGACATTGTCTTTTAGTATTTTGGTCTCTGTCTTAATGAGTCACTATAGACAGTCATTATCCTTAAGTATTTTGTGGTCTCTATCTTAATGAGTCACTATAGACAGTCATTATCCTTAAGTATTTTGTGGTCTCTATCTTAATGAGTCACTATAGACAGTCATTATCCTTAAGTATTTTGTGGTCTCTATCTTAATGAGTCACTATAGACAATCATTATCCTTAAGTATTTTGTGGTCTCTATCTTAATGAGTCACTATAGACAGTCATTATCCTTAAGTATTTTGTGGTCTCTATCTTAATGAGTCACTATAGACAGTCATTATCCTTAAGTATTTTGTGGTCTCTATCTTAATGAGTCACTATAGACAGTCATTATCCTTAAGTATTTTGTGGTCTCTATCTTAATGAGTCACTATAGACAGTCATTATCCTTAAGTATTTTGTGGTCTCTATCTTAATGAGTCACTATAGGCAGTCATTATCCTTAAGTATTTTGTGGTCTCTATCTTAATGAGTCACTATAGACAGTCATTATCCTTAAGTATTTTGTGGTCTCTATCTTAATGAGTCACTATAGACAGTCATTATCCTTAAGTATTTTGTGGTCTCTATCTTAATGAGTCACTTTAGACAGTCATTATCCTTAAGTATTGTGTGGTCTCTATCTTAATGAGTCGTTATAGATAATCATTATCTTTTGTATTTTGGTCTCTAACTTAATGAGCCATTATAGACAGTCATTGTCCTGTAGTATTTTGGTCTCTATCCTGAGGAGTCATAACAATTTTTGGACATTATTCATCAGTATTTTTGATTTCTTCCTGACGAGTCACAATGATTCTTGGACATTTGGTTCATTAGTTTGGGTTGACCCGATGAGTAAAGGATCGCACCTCTCCGTCATCCGCCCCTAAAAGCACGTTAAGTGGGCGTGCCTGAGTCGTGTTGAGGTTTGCAGTAAAACTGTGATATTTGCGTCTTTTGGCCCAGCATATCCTACTTTAGTACGACATTTTTGAGGACCGGGTTGGCTTTCCCCCTTGATCTCTACTCGACCAGACTTGAAAAATTAATCTGTCTCTGCAGGCACCGCGAATAGGTGGAGTAGTGTCTGGAGGGTGCTGGTTAACTGATGCTGGCGCTTGCCATCAGCTGTGGGTCGTTGACAGCTTCAAGCTCTGCTACTATCAGGCCCCTTTACCACATCAAGGACAGCTTTTGAACAATGACCATGGGCACTACGAAATAGAGGGACTTTAATATTACCCAGTCATTCAGTGGATACCATCACACTGTAATATACACGGGAACGAACGCGCAGACAAATTAGCTAAAGAGGGAGGGAGATTACCACAAGAGAACCATCCGCTCAATTATGATGAAGCCAAATCCATCCTCAAAGGCCAGTTCCATGAAAAAGTGAAACGAGAACACCCAAAACATAACGAGAGGGACGGATACCATTAACTATCAAGGAGGGATCAAGTCATCATACTTCGCCTACGCACTAGCCACAAAAGAATGAGAAATCACATGATCACCAAATTCAAAATAGGTACAACTAGCCTATGCAACTGTAACTGGACAATATGACAACAAAACATGTTCTACAGGATTGCCCCAGTCACAGACCTGAGAAGAGCAATGTGGTCCACACCCACCTCCCTGGAAGAAAAACTATATGGGGTAATCGAATCACTCAAACAGACAGCTGACTTCATGAGAGAGTCTGGAATCCTACTCTGATTGAGTCTTGATCGCGGAGATAGATGTATATATATATTACCCAGCAAGTCATCATAAGGAGAAGATGCTTCTGTCTGCTTCCTCCAGACACTAAAAGTGGTTACCAAGGACTTTCTGTGGAAAGTGGGCGGCGTGGCATAATACAACCCATACCACCTATGAAATATGCTTAACCATTGTAATAAATACTAACTGTAAATGTGTACATAAGCAACATATTCCCCATATGAGGCTAAGGTTTTGGAGAACCTTTAATAGTTAAAATACTTACAATTATATGTTTATTTATGCATACTTTTGTAAAACCAGCATTTTATTGTAAAATTAGTTGTTTACAATTTGAAAAACCAACTGTTTAAAACTTGTAAAGCGAAGTATTTATAAACATGTGAAACGAATCTCATTATGTTTTGTAAAACTAGTTATAATAAACTTGTAACATTAGTTTGTTGTCTATTATTATATAGCCCATGATACCTTGTAACAAGTCGTTTGTAACTATAAAACGTTGTTCTTTATATTTGTAGAGTTAACTGTTTGTAAAAATTACCATTTGTTACTTGAAACGTGTACACAAAATCTATAAATCTACGTCTTTAGAAGTTGTAAACGTATTGTTTATAGTTTCATGAACTATGTATTATTTATACTTATAAAACTACATTGCTCGCAAATTTTACTATTTATTATTTATAAAATTATTTGTATGTGAAGTTGACGTTTATATTTTATTAAAAATATATTTATACCTTATAAAGCCACTTAATAGAAATGTATATTATTTAGCTATAACCCAAAAGTTCGGTAGAACACCCAACTTGCTCTAGATCTGCCAGTAAAAAGTAAAAAGTAAAGTACCCCCGTCACGCAAGTGGCGTATAGGGAATATGGTGTTAGTGACCCTATATTTTACAGACCTTCAGCACATGATTTTTGGGGTAATGTGGTCGGTATTACGCCAGTGCTGCTTTACTTTCCCAGAAAAAAATCCGGTACCCATTTAAGGCTGGGTGAACCCGGAAGCCGTCGGTTGGGATCGAACCCTACTTCTTGTCCTTTGTAGTCCAGTTCACTAACCACTGAGCTATCGCGGCTCCCCAGATCTGCCAGTATCTCTCACATATCCCAAAATGAATATGAATATATAACATATAAATATGAATACATAACATATGAATATATTGAGAAATGATGACACACTATCAGTATGTATGATACTTAATTTTGTTTCTTTCAATCGTATGCTGTCACTTTTAATGTCATGATTATCAATGCCATACCGGTTGGCGTTTGCCGAACCATACACAGTGAATAGTTTCAATTCTGTTGTTGACTGTTTACCGTAATATATTCTTGCTTTATCGTCCGCAATCTCTCCTTCCCTCCATTTTGTAAGTTGTAACCAAGTATTACTTGACAAGTAATCAAGAAAAAGGGACGAAGGACATATGTTGTAAATGTGATGAGAAGAGATAATAACCGAATAGCAAAGCAAGCCCTCATGTGGGAATCAACAGGTTAGAGGAAAATGGGTCGACCCAGAGAGACACTGAGAAGAACATTGATCAGAGAGGCAAAGGCAGTAGGAATCTGCTCACTTAATGAGATTAAAATGTTTCCACAAAATAGAGACAAATAGCGAGATTTGATGAACTAGTTTAATTTCAATTAGGAAATGCCGTTTATCCGCTCCACCCCTTCTTCTTCTCCTTCCTTTCAGCTCCCTTTGGAGCATAGGTCTTCAACAAACACTTTCCAAGCTGTTCTGTATCTTGCCATTCTTTTAAGATCATTCCATGTCTTCCCCATCATCTTCATCTCTGCTTCTATCTGTCTTCTCCAAGAATTATTTGGTCTTCCTCTTGTCTTTTCCCCTGGGGATTCCAAAAAAGGGCCTGTTGTGTAATACTCTCAGTTAGCTTCCGTAGTGTGTGTCCTTTCCAGCGGCATCGTCTTCGCTGTATCTCTTTAGTTTGACTTGTCCATGTTTGTGAAATTTTTTCACCTTATTTTATTTACACTGTGGGATAGCTAGTTCCATGCCCAACCCTCCTTTCTCGTCTCCTACGATCATGCCTAGTAGGGTACAGCACCATTATTCTTTGCTCCCCTTTCCAGCCCCGGAAGCAGCATGGGCGACTCCACCTCTGCTCACAACATTTTTTGCTGATTAAACAGTCATTTAGGCGACGGTGAGTCAAACATGTATGCAAATATTAAATAATGGATGCTTGCGCAGAATAACACGATGGAAATAGCAGGACAAAATGACTAACTTAGAATTAATGGGAAAGCACCAGTCAAATATAAATATCAGTGGTCAAAGAAATACATCGAAGAGGATTGCGCTGAATAGAACAAGCACCTCGGAGCCAACTCAAAGTATTACACAACAGGCCCTTTTTGGAATTCCCATGGAAAGAGACAAAGAGGAAAACAAAAATATTCTTGGATAAAACAGTTGGTAGCAGAGATAAAGACATGGAATGATCTTAAAAGAATGGCAAGAAACAGAACGGTTTTGAAAGTGTTGAAGACCTATGCTCCACAGGGGTTGAAAGGAAGAAGAGGAAGTAGAAAAAAAAGAGGAAGAAGGAAAAGAAGCCAAACCTATATTAAGTCATCTACGCATCCCAGTGGATGCGAATAAGGTGATTGCTGATTTGGTTAGTGTAGTTTGCTGTTGCATACCAGCACGACCCTAATTCAAATTGTAGTAATGCTACTTTAATATCGTGATTTACAACGAAGTAGTAAGAAATGCACAGAACAGAGATACTGGCGGGGTTTGATAAATGTATTGGCAAGAATGAGACTGCTAGAAAGAGTATTTTAAAAAGAGAAAGAGTGTCTGTGTCTATGCCCTATGGGCCGGCAACGGCTCGAAAGGTCAATAGACAGACAGACAGAAAGAGAGACAGACAGGCAGACAGAGAGACAGAGAGACAGACAGACAGACAGAGAGACAGACAGACAGGCAGACAGACAGACAGGCAGACAGACAGACAGACAGACAGACAGACAGATAGATAGATAGGTGGATAGGTGGATAGATGATAGATAGATAGATAGATAGATAGATAGATAGATAGATAGATAGATAGATAGATAGATAGATAGATAGATAGATAGATAGATAGATAGATAGATAGATAGATAGATAGATAGATAGATAGATAGATAGATAGATAGATAGATAGATAGATAGATAGATAGATAGATAGATAGATAGATAGATAGATAGATAGATAGATAGATAGATAGATAGATAGATAGATAGATAGATAGATGATAGATAGATAGATAGATAGATAGATAGATAGATAGATAGATAGATAGATAGATAGATAGATAGATAGATAGATAGATAGATAGATAGATAGATAGATAGATAGATAGATAGATAGATAGATAGATAGATAGATAGATAGATAGATAGATAGATAGATAGATAGATAGATAGATAGATAGATAGATAGAAGATAACAATTAAGAAAGCAAGAATCGCCCTGGCGTGATACCGACCACATTACCCAAAAACGTGGTATAGTCATAGAAAAACATGAACACTACCACAATATACCCCATACATCTAGCAAGTCGTAGAAGGAACTTTTAGTTTACCTAATTAGAAATTCCACAAATAAGAACATTATACACTTTATCCGCACAAATTACATATACGTGCTGATTAATCGATCATTTGAATAATGTTTATGATGCAGATGTGCTGGAATAGGCTTCGATGCATTTGTGTCAAACCCATAGGTGGCGCGTTCAGGTAACAGATGGTAAAGAGTGTGCAGAGATCGTGGGGCGTTGAGCATAACTTTCAGATGTAAAACAATTGCATTTAAAGTGAAAAAAAAAAGTCAAAGTTAAAGGATAAAATAAAACCCAATAGAAAAAAAGCGAGACTTTTATCAAATAAATCTGCGTTTTTTTTTCTGCTTCAGGACATGATGCACGGATAGTCGCAGAATCAGCCAGTAACAAAGATGCTTTGATGCTTTCTTTCTTTATTTCTTTTTTCTTTCTAACTTTCTTTCTTTCTTTCTTCCCTTGTTTTCTTTCTTTCTTTTCCTTCTTTCTTACTTTCTGTCATCAATCAATGACTTCTAAAGAAAAGGATAGCCCTCCCCGTCACCCGTCTTTAAAAGAACGCTAAAAGACGGTAGATACTCTGTATTGTGGTTTATCTGCGCCCTTGAGAACGGGGTACCTTTCCTATTCGGTTCCTACTCGCATGGACAGACTAAACTGGTTAGTCTGTAACTAGAGGCACCACGAAGAGTTGGAGTAAGGCCTTGAGGATTGCAGTTCGCCTATCCTGGTGCAAGCCATCAGCTATAGAATCACAGACAAGCTTACTACTATACTGCAGTCTGCAGCCTTGACCCATGGTAGTATTCCAAAAATTAACAATGCTATATGACTAAAGTAAAAAAGTAAAGTACCCCCGTCACGCCAAGTGCCGTATAGGGAAATATGGTGTTAGTGACCCTATATTTTACAGACCTTCAGCACATGATTTTTGGGGCAATGTGGTCGGTATTACGCCCGTGCTGCTTTACTTTCCCAGAGAAAAATCCGGTACCCATTTAAGGCTGGGTGAACCCGGAAGCCGTCGGTTGGGATCGAACCCCCCATGTCCTTTGTAGTTCAGTTCACTAACCACTGAGCTATCGCGGCTCCCATGACAGCAGCAATGCTAAAAGATTACAGCGACCCACCCACAGCTGATGGCTTGGGTCTGGATCGGTGAACCAGTACCATCAAGAACCTATACCACCACTTCGCAGTGCCTCCAGAAACAGACTAACCTGTCTACTCTGGCTAAACGAGTAGGGATCGAAGAGGGAAGACAACCAAGTACACAAAAGTAACAAGCTGAAGTCGGATGTGCTGGGGCCGAAATGCACAAATATCACAGATATACTGCAAATTACAACAAAATGTATTTTCTTTAAAATAGTCCTCGGGTGAGCGATAAGAAGGATGGGCGATACATCTCTATAAGTTATCATCATCGTGTGCCATATCAGCTGGCGTTAGCGATCGCGTCCTTCCGCAATTTTCTATTCACAGTGCAACGTATCATTTCTGTTGTTGATTGTTTTTCATGCCATGATACCACGCAATCCAGTATTTTCTCTCTTTGTCGTCTGCGATCTCTCTTTCCTTGTATTTTGTCACTTGTTATCAAGTATATCAACTGTCCTCTTATCTTGATGTGCCCGAAAAATGATTATTTCTTTCTTATGTTTCTTAGGAGCTCCCATTTTGTGTTTGCCTCTTTGAGAATGTCCTAGTTGGTCTTTTTAGCTGTCCAGGAAACGTTCAACATTCTTCTGAGAAATCGTATCTCTGTGGCCTCTAATCGTCTTTTCATTTGTTTGTTTACTGTCCATGTTTCACTTCCCTAGGTCAGAATTAACTTTATATAGCACCGATGGACTCTCTTTCTTACTTCTATTGACGTAGATTTGTTGTATAAGATGTTTTTAATTCCCTATAACTAGAACTGAGGAACTTATAAGATCAATTGAGTTAAATAGTAAAACGTGTAACTCCTTCTCAATGCAACTAAAAAGAGATGCTTTACAAGAGAATAACAATTAAATCTGATCTATAATAAATATGGAAATCTATCATTTTATTGAACAAACATTGGAACAGAATATAAAATTGTGAATGTACTGGCTCGCCGATAATAAACAATGAAAAGACTACCAATGAGATGGAGAGGAGCCTAACTATAGGTACGAATAAATTTAAACTACCACACAAACATATGCCTAGAAACTTATATAGTGTTTAACCTTATACTTTTTAAAGAGTTTGTATTTTCCCATAGCAGCATATGGCTGTAAAACATGGATTATCGGTAGATGTGCTGAATACATCAGTGAATGCAAGTGATACAGAAGAATATCCAGAATAAAATTATTGGAAAAGAAAGGAGAAGAGAACAAACGTGTCAATATTGCGAGAACTTAAAATTCGAGGAAATTAATTTTTTAGTTTACTTATTTAGCTAGGTTTTTTTTGAAGAACATAAGAACATATATAAGCCATAGCTACTGACGAATATTATATTTACATAACCTAAACCACAACTTCAGCCTAACATTTACACAAACTAAACCACAACATCAGCCTAACATTTACACAAACTAAACCACAACTTCAGTTTAACATTTACACAAACTAAACCACAACTTCAGTTTAACATTTACACAAACTAATCCACAATTTCAGTTTAACATTTACACAAACTAAACCACAACTTCAGTTTAACATTTACACAAACTAAACCACAACTTCAGTCTAGCATTTACACAAACTAAACCACAAAGTAGTCTAACATTTACACAAACTAAACCACAAAAGTAGTCTAACATTTACACAAACTAAACCACAAAAGCAGTCTAACATTTACACAAACTAAACCACAAAAGTAGTCTAACATTTACACAAACTAAACCACAAAAGCAGTCTAACATTTACACAAACTAAACCACAAAAGCAGTCTAACATTTACACAAACTAAACCACAAAAGCAGTCTAACATTTACACAAACTAAACAAAAAATTGCAGCCTAACATCTATAAAATATTATAATAATTGAAGCCTAATAATATAGACCAAACTTGTAGTCTAATATAAACACAAACTGAAGCATTTCATAGTAATATATTCGCAAACTACACCCAAATACAACTTATTATATATATATATATATTATTGCTGAAGGCCAATACACACATAACATAAATCACAACTATTGACTGATATATACATGATAATACAAAGAATAACAACAGTCTACCATTATTAAACCATTTCAAATATTTACAACATAAACGGAAACTGTAATCTCCCATTTACAACATAAACCAATCACTGTAATCTATCTCACATTTACAATATAAAACTATAAAATACATAAATATGAACTTTAAATGTTAAAAGATATATTTTTTTTAACTAACCCGAAACCTTAATTAACAAAAACTCAGTTATATATACATAACAACTCACTCATCAACACCGTTTGCAGTAGAAACTAAAAACTCATCTTCATAATTTGCATCAACAATCCGACAGGGGTTATACCTTAGCAAACGAATTATTCAGCTCCCATCCTCGTCTTAGGTTGTCTTGAACTTTTTAGCGGCATCAAATAACATAATTGCGCCTTCTTTGAAGATCTCGTGTGTCTAGAAGTGAAGCCGAGACCCCGTCACTAACGACAGATTTATTTTCCAGCTTGGGTCTAAGAAATTCCGTACTGGAATCTGGAAATTCGATAACCAAAACGCGGAAGATAAATGACTCCTTTTCTTCTACGCCTCTCAATCTATATGTTAAGATTCTTGTAAACAGAGAGATCCCTTTGAAGTGCCATCAAGACGTTCTTTGAAAGTGAGATATACTATGATTTCAGTTCGGTGATGTTCAAGTTTTGAGAAAGTAGAGTAGCCAATAACGTCTTGCTGGCAAAGAAACTGCAACAAATGGTTCATTGTAAAGTGCTGGTCTGTTGTAGAAGGAAGTCAGCCCTGTCGTTGCTAATAAATGTTAACACATGTGTTGTTACTAATAAACGTTAACAAATGTGTTGTTACTAATAAATGTTAACAAATGTGTTGTTACTTATAAACGTTAACAAATGTGTTGTTACTAATAAACGTTAACAAATGCGTTGTTACTAATAAACGTTAACAAATGCATTGTTACTAATAAACGTTAACAAATGTGTTGTTACTAATAAACGTTAACAAATGTGTTGTTACTAATAAATGTTGACAAATGTGTTGTTACTAGTAAGGTTAAAAAATGTGTTGTTACTAATAAACGTTAACAAATGTGCTGCTACTAAATAAACGTTAACAAATGTGTTGTTAGTAATAAATGTTAACAAATGTGTTGTTACTAATAAATGTTAACAAATGTGTCATTACTAATAAAGGTTAGCAAATATGTCGTTACTAGTAAAGGTTAACAAATATATCGTTACTAATAAATGTGTCATTACAAGTAATGTTAACAAATTTATCGATTCTAAAAATGTTAACAAATGTGTTTTACTGACTATTGATGTTTCACATTTATTGATGAAATCAACTCGTCACTGATAAATGTTAACATTATATTTGACTAGTCACCGAGGAAGTTCTGCCTTTTATAGAAGGATGTTAGTCACTGGACACTGAGAAAGTCAGTGTGGTCGTTACAAAGAAAAATTAAAAAATATAAAAAAAATGGTATGTAAGAAGCTTTACGTGATAAGTGGACGACACAGACTTATCACGTAAAGCTTCTTATCTATTGTCCTTTCGAGCCGAAGACGGCACATAGGGCAGACCACAATCTCAAAACAGAAACCTTGCGTGCCAAAATGGCACATATTGCAGAGATCACTGCTTCTAAAATCTATAGTTCTGTTTCCATAACAATACTTTTTACAATGACAGCTTGTCAAGCCATCGATCAATCTCCTTAGTCGCCTCTTACGGCATGCTTGGAAGGACACAGTGTCACTATTCTTTACTCATAATGAGGCCCCGGTAACACACAGGAATGAAAGCTTCTTACATACCATTTTATTTATTTTTTTATTTTTCCTCACATTCAGCTTTACTGCAGCTTCACATTTTTATGCCTTAACTCGTTACAAAGAAATGGTTTGCCTGATCGTTACATCTGCAAAAGCGAAAGAATAAAGTGACAAGAGGGAAACAGAGAAAATTTAGTCAGCTTAAATGCATAGCAAATGCTGTGGTGGCTGAGTGGCCAATGTACTTACTATAATAACAGGAAAGAACCCGGTTCAACCCGTATTTGTTCGCTATTTTTGAAGATAGGATGAGGTGACAGCGCTCATCTCAGTTTTTGGATGTCTTATCAAGCCATGAAAAGAAAAACAATTAATCAATTAATCTGGAATTCCCCAGACGATCAAAACAATAATTTGAGTGACAGCTGCGTGAACCAATCGTTGCAGACCGTTATACGACATGCAGCAGTGTCTAACGGTAATTAAAGCTGCCTTCACTGCACAATTCAATATCCTGTATATAGAACATCACGGAAATAAGGCCTTCCGATTCCCTGTTGAGTGCAGGTCTTCGTCCATTCAGTGATTCATTTATGTGAACGTATGTGTAGTGTGTGTGTGTGTGTGTGTGTGTGTGTGTGTGTGTGTGTGTGTGTGTGTGTGTGTGTGTGTGTGTGTGTGTGTGTGTGTGTGTGTGTGTGTGTGTGTGTATGCTGAAGGGAGAAAGGTAAAACAAACAAATATATCTGGACTGGACTGAGGGTTAATTAGCTTTCTACGGAATCAGATATATCCAAATATCCATCTTGTCTTTTACAGTGTAGCGTTACAAACTATTTATGCCTATAGTTTAATCTTACAAACTATTTACTCCCTATAGTTTAATGTTACAACCTATTTACTCCCTATAGTTTAATGTTACATCATATTTATTCACTATAGTTTAATGTTACAATCTATTTACTCATTATTGTTTAATGTTACATCATATTTACTCCCTATAGTTTAATGTTACATATTATTTGCTCCCTATAGTTTAATGTTACATCCTATTTACTCAATATAGTTTAATGTTACATCCTATTTACTCCCTATAGTTTAATGTTACAAACTATTTACTGCCTATAGTTTAATGTTACATCCTATTTACTCCCTATAGTTTAATGTTACAAACTATTTACTCCCTATAGTTTAATGTTACATCCTATTTACTCCCTATAGTTTAATGTTACAATCTATTTACTCCCTATAGTTTAATGTTACAAACTATTTACTCCCTATAGTTTAATGTTACATCCTATTTACTCCCTATAGTTTAATGTTACAATCTATTTACTCCCTATAGTTTAATGTTACAAACTATTTACTCCCTATAGTTTAATGTTACATCCTATTTACTCCCTATAGTTTAATGTTACAAACTATTTATTCACTATAGTTTAATGTTGCAATCTATTTACTCTCTATAGTTTAATGTTACAAACTATTTACTCCCTATAGTTTAATGTTACATCCTATTTATTCCCTATAGTTTAATGTTACAAACTATTTATTCACTATAGTTTAATGTTACAACCTATTTACTCCCTATAGTTTAATGTTACAAACTATTTACTCCCTATTGTTTAGTTAGTGTTAACAACTATTTACTCCAGATAGTTTAATTTTACAAACTATTTACTCCCTATAGTTTAGCGTTAACAACTATTTACTCCTGATAGTTTTATTTTACAAACTATTTACTCCCTATAGTTTAGTGTTAAAAACTATTTACTCCCGAAAGTTTAGCGTTAAAAACTATTTATTCAATATAGGCTAGAGTGTTTAAAACTATTTATTATTTACAGCTTGGATTGCTACAAATGATCAATCTCCTATAGTGTTTACAGTGTTTCAAACACTATTTATTATATATAGTTGCATTATCATCATCATAATCTGTTCCATACCAGTTGGTATAGGCGATCATGTCCTTCCACAAACTTCTATCTACAGTGCATCGTATCAGTTCTGTTGTTGACTGTTTTCCATGCCATGACACCAAGTTATCCAGTATTTTCTCTCTATTTGTCGTCCGCGATCTCTCTTTCCCTGAATTTTGCCCTCATGATGAGCCCGGAAAATTGTGATTGTTTCTTTGTGATATTTCTCAGGAGCTCCTTTTTTGTGTTGGTCTCTTTGAGAATTTCCTCGTTGGTTTTTATAGCTGTCCAGGGAACTTTCAATATTCTTCTGAGAAATCCCATCTCTGTAGTCTATAATCGTCTTTTCATTTGCTTGTCTACTGTCCATGATTCCCTTCTATAGGTCAGAATTGGCTCTATATAGCACATATGAACTCTCTTAAATACCTATAGTTTAACGTGTTAAAAATCCTTTAATCGCTATAGTTTAACGTTTTAAAAACTATTTAATCCCTATAGTTTAACGTGTTAAAAATATGTAATCCCTGTAGTTTAACGTGTTAAAAACCTTTTTATTCCATAGTTTGACGTGTTAAAAAACCTTTTAATCATATAGTATAACGTGTTAAAAACCTTTAATCCCTATAGTTTAACGTTTTAGAAACTATTTAATCCCTATAGTTTAAAGTGTTATAAACCTTTTAATCCCATTACATTAACGTGTTATAAACTATTTAATCCCTTTATTTTAACGTGTTATAAACTATTTAATCCCTATAGTTTAACGTTGTAAAAACAGCTTAGCCCCTATAATTTACATTCTATCTATTGACCTTTCGAGCCGTAGCCGGCCCATAGTGCTTAGAACAAGATACTCCTTCTCTTATTTGAACGTTTGTTCTAGCAGTTTTCAATTCTTTAATTTACATTATTAAAAAAGAAAACTATTCTCGATATGTTACATTGTTAACGATTATTTGATTACCTGTAATTTACAACACTTTTTTTACCTATGAATTTCCCTTGGTTTACATTGCAAAATAAATATTTATTTCCCCTAGTATTACATTGTAAATTAAATATGTATTGCTTATAGTTAGAAAGGTCTCAGTCTGAATAGTAAGAAAACAGAAGTAATGGTTACATTGAAGAAACAATAATCATCATCATGTAGCAGAAAAATAGACAGGACAAATCTGAAATGAGTGCAACGCGTCAAATACTAGGGCACAATAATAACATCTGATGGAAGATGCACCATAGAAATAAAACGCAGAATAGCCCAGGCCAAAATAACATTTCAGAAAATGAAATATATCTTATGCAACAAATCTATGTCAATAGAAGTGAGAAAGAGAGTTCATCGGTGCTTTATAGAACCAATTCAGATCTACGGAAGCGAATCATGGACAGTAGACAAATAAGCGAAAAGACGATTAGAGGCCACAGAGATGAGATTTCTCAGAAGAATGTTGAAAGTTCCCTAGACAGCTAAAAAAAAAAAAAAACTAATGATGATATCCTCAAAGAGGTCAACACAAAATCGGAGCTTCTATGAAACATCAGAATGAAACAATCAACATATTTCTTGCACATCATTAGAAGTGGACATTTTAAATACTTATTTCCTAACAGGCAAAATAGAGGGAAAGAGAGATCGCGGACGACAAGGAGAGAAGATACTAGAAAGCTTGGTGTCATGGCATGGAAAAGTGTCAGCAACAGAACTGATACGATGTTCTGTGGATAGAAAATTGTGAAAGGACATGATGAACGTCTATGCCAACCGGAATGGCACATGATGATGATGGTTATTTTACATTGCATAAGTTAAAAAAAAACAAATAAGTAAAGAGCGTCCGTCAAGCCAAGTGGCGTATAGGGAATATGGTGTTAGTGACCATAAATTTTACAGAACTTCAGCACATGATTTTTGGCGGTAATGTTTGTGGCTGGTATTACTCCCGTGCCGCTTTACTTTCCCAGAAAAAATTCCGGTACCCATTTAAGGCTGGGTGAACCCGGAAGCCGTCGGTTGGGATCGAACCCTACCTCTTGCCCTTTGTTGTTTACTAACCACTGAGCTATCTCGGCTCCCTATTTTACATTGCATAAGAACTATTTATTTAGACCAAGGAATTCTTGGAAACAACAGGTAAAAGAAAAAGAGGAAGGCCCAGGGAGACATGGAATGATCTTAAAAGAATGGCAAAAAACAGAACGACTTGGAGAGTGTTTGTTGAAGACCTATGCTCCACTGGGAGCTAAAAAGGTAGAAGTAGAAGAAGAACCATTTATTACCTATAGTTAACAGTGTTTGGAATTGTTCTCTATAGTTTAGTGATATTTACTTTACATTCGTTACAATTTACAATGTTCATAATTCTGTATTCGCAATCTTTATAGTTCGGTCTTAACCTTTATTTATTTTCTAAGCTTTACAATTTCGAATTTATTTGTTAACTAGGATTTGGAGTATAGACAATTTGTTCACTCCTTATACTTTACAACATTAAATATTATTTATTCGATAGAGTTTGCAATTTTAACCACATTTTTCCTTCTAACAAACGGCCTGTGTCAGAAATGGTTTGCTTTGTAAGGTTTATCAATTAGTTCATCAAATTATAAACTTACTATTGTACAATGTTTAACCTAATTATTGGCTACAGTTTACAATGTTTAACCTTTTTTATTTATTAAATATATTTCATAGTGTCTGACCAATTTATTTGTTGTATAGTTTACGTTTTAATCTATTTATTCACTTAGTTTACAATGTTTAGTTGATTTATTATCTTTAGGGCTTTTAACCATTTTATTTACTACAGTTTACATTGTTTAACCAATTTATTTACTGCAGTCTACATTGTTTAACAATTTTTATTTACTACATTCTACATTGTTTTACAAATTTATTTACTACAGTCTACATTGTTTTACAAATTTATTTACTACAGTCTACATTGTTTAACCTATTTATCTCCTATATTTAAAATTGTTTAACCTATTTGTTTACTACAGTCTACATTGTTTAACCTATTTATTTCCTATATTTTACATTGTTTAACCTATTTATTTCCTATATTTTACATTATTTAACCTATTTATTTACTACAGTCTACATTGTTTAACAAATTTATTTACTACAGTCTACATTGTTTAACCTATTTATTTCCTATATTTTACATTGTTTAACCTATTTATTTCCTATATTTTACATTATTTAACCTATTTATCTACTACAGTCTACATTGTTTAACAAATTTATTTACTACAGTCTACATTGTTTAACCTATTTATTTCCTATATTTTACATTGTTTAACCTATATTTTCCTTTATTTTACATTGTTTAACCTATTTATTTACTACAGTCTACATTGTTTAACAAATTTATTTACTACAGTCTACATTGTTTAACCTATTTATTTCCTATATTTTACATTGTTTAATCTATTTATTTACAACAGTCTACATTGTTTAACCTGTTTATTTACTACAGTCTACATTGTTTAACCTATTTATTTACTACAGTCTACATTGTTTAACCTATTTATTTACAACAGTTTACATTGTTTAACCTATTTATTTGCAACAGTTTACATTGTTTAACCTATTTGTTTACTACTTTCTACATTGTTTAACCTATTATTTCCTATTGCTTTATATATATATATATATATATTATATATATATATATATATATATATATATATATATATATAGAGAGAGAGAGAGAGAGAGAGAGAGTTCTGCGTTCTCCTACAAGTTGGAGTAGTTAATATTCTTTCTTCTTTACATTCTCTTCAGTTTTAAAAAGTGTCCCTTCAAACGAGACAGGTGAAGTGTGATAAGACTATGCTTTTTTTTCTGCAAAATATTTGAAGTTAATGGTTATGGTTGGTATAGAGACAATAAATGTACATTAAAACCTATTTGGAGTTTCAACATTTCTGATTTTTTGGGTAAATAATTCTATAATGTCTTGATGAGGCTAATTTTTAGGCTAATTTTGTGTCTAATTTCGAGGCTAATTTTGGAGCTAATTTTGAGGCTAATTTTGAGGTTAATTTTGAGGGTACGTTTGAGGTTAATTTTGAGGCTAATTTTGAAGCTAATTTTAAGGTTAATTTTGAGGCTACTTATGAGGTTAATTTTGAGGCTAATTTTGGAGCTAATTTTGAAACTAATTTTAAGGTTAATTCTGAGGCTAATTTTGAGGTTAATTTTGAGGCTAATTTTGGAGCTAATTTTGAAGCTAATTTTAAGGTTAATTTTGAGGCTAATTTTGAGGTTAATTTTGTGGCTAATTTTGGAGTTAATTTTGAGGCTAATTTTGAGGCTAATTTTGAGGTTAATTTTGAGGCTAATTTTGGAGTTAATTTTGATGCTAATTTTGAGGTTAATTTTGAGGCTAATTTGGAGTTAATTTTGAAGCTAATTTTAAGGTTAATTTTGAGGCTAATTTTGAGGTTAATTTTGAGGCTAATTTTGGAGTTAATTTTGAGGCTAATTTTGAGGCTAATTTTGAGGCTAATTTTAAGGTTAATTTTGAGGCTAATTTTGAGGTTAATTTTGAGGCTAATTTTGGAGTTAATTTTCAGGCTAATTTTGAGGCTAATTTTCAGGCTAATTTTGAGGCTAATTTTGGAGTTAATTTTGAGGATACTTTCTCGTATTTATTCTCCTATCAATTCAACTGCTTATTTAATTAGTTTGGCTATTGCTCCTACGTTAATGATAACGAGAAAAATACAGGGCAAAGAAAGACCGAGGAAAACAGGAGATGATGCTGGACAGAGGGCAGACGGTCACCAAAGTAAATGATACCCAACATCGTGGGTAGGAGATTATAGAGAGACATGGTTGTTGAAAAGCACAATTAAGAAAGATACTACAGAAAGATAAGACTGTGGACAGATACGACACTTATAACGACGGTTATAGAAAGATACAATTGTAGAAAGACACAATTGTAGAAAGATACAATTATAGAAAAATACAATTGTGGAAATATACAATTATAGAAGATACAATTATAGACAGATACAATAAGAGAAAGATACAATAATAGAAAGATACGATTAAAGAAAGGTACAATTTTAAAAAGATACAATTATAGAATGATATAATTATAGAAAGATAGAATTATAGAAAGATACAATAATAGAAAGATACAATAATAGAAAGATACGATTAAAGAAAGGTACAATTATAAAAAAGATACAATTATAGAATGATAGAATTATAGAAAGATTCATCTTAGAAAGATATAATTATAGAAAGACGCGACTGTAGAAAGATAAGAGTGAAAATTACGGCTTTTATAAGGACATATTTATAGAAAGATACAATTATAGCAAGATGTAACTATAGAAAGATGTGACTGTAGAAAGTTGTGACTGTCGAAAGGTAGAAAGATAAAACTGTAGAAAGATATCACTCTTAAACGGATACGTATAATGATACAGTTATAGAACGATACAGTTGTAGAAAGATGTAAAATTCTAGAAAGATACATTTATAGAAAGACACAATTATAGAAAGATACAATTATATAAAAATACAATTCTAGAAAGATACAATTCTAGAAAGATACAATTCTAGAAAGATACAATTCTAGAAAGACAAAATTATAGAAATATACATTTCTAGAAACTTGTGACTGTAGAAAGATACGACTATGAAAAGATCCAGCACTTAAAAGGACAGTTTAAACAATACACAAATATAGAAAGATATTACTATAAAGACATCATCATGTGCCGTACAGGTTGGTGTTTGGCGATCATGTTTTTCCACAATCTTCTATCCACAGTGCATCGTATGAGTTCTGGTGTTGACTGTTAATAAAGACACGACTGCTTAAAAATACAGTTGCAGAAGAGCAGAACTAGAAGAACGATTGTAGAAAGATATGATTTTGTGACATTATATAGGAACGCAATTGCAGAAAAGCAAATTTGTAGAAATATACGATTGTAGAAGAGCTAGATCTATATAGAAGGTGGCTGGTTCCAGAATGACAGAAATATAGAAAGACACGACTGTAGAAAACGATACGATTGTAGAAGGAAATAATCATAGAGGCACTGTAGTAAAAATGCACCAATGTTGAAAGATACGACTTTTATAGGACATGGTTTGTTGAAAGATACGACTGTAGAAAGTTACGATTGTATAATGCCACGATCGGCTAGGCCAAGGTCAAACGACACTATATCTCGAAGGACAATTATCATTATTTGTAAATAGCTACTACAAGTACAAGCATCATTTGAATATTGCGCATCCCCTAAAAAGAAATGATCACACACCTATGAGTCTAGCATGTGTGTTATCAGTTCGATAGCGCTAATAATCAAACTAATCAATGAATGACACACGATTTAGTTTCAATACTTATCGATAACAACTAGAGCTGAAAGTGGTCTATTTAACATAGTCAACATAAGCACTCACCAATTACCCAAAAAATGGGTATAAAGTAATATATGGTGAAGTCAATTCCCTGATTAAAGACTTAGTTATCTCTGTTAACAGTCGTGATCCATTATATATCCAACCAGTAGCAAAATTGCAAGAAAGTTGCCTGTGAATTGACTCTCACTAACACAATAGCAAATCCAGTGTAACAGTTTAAGGGATGTCAGAAAGACTGGATCTTCTGCTACCAGGGATCGTGTTTATACGATGTCTAAATAAAAATACCATTGGTAAGGGCGCTTTTAATCTGTCCTGGTTGTAAATAATCGGTAGGGAGCAACAACATTAAGAGAGCTAGGAGATGAGGGGAGAGAACCGGTGGAGTAGGAAATGAAAGAGCCAGTTTGGACTCACTGTCTGAGTTATATGGGGGTTTAGTATTGTTTTGTGCAGCCATTACAGCGCGGACAGGGTTAGATCGTTGGATTTATATTGCCTCTAAATCAAGGACCGTCTGACATTGATGTCCTTCACCCGGGCGTGTTATAGCCTGGGTCGTCTTTGACTTCCCGGCTGCGTGCTGAAGACGATTAGGGTATGCTCTTGAGTAACGAGGGCGGTGGGAGCGCGTTATTTCGAGTCATGGACGACGCGAAGGCGAGGGCTGAATCTGAGAAAAGATCAAAGAAGTAATATTGGGGGGCAAAGGCTTCTTTTATCTATTGTAGAACTAACATCCAAATAGGTAGCGTTGGCGATAGAGATGTCTGAGATAATAATTACCAATGCGTTCTATCAAATGTGAATGAACTGGTTTATTTCTACGATGTCGTCAGCCAGATAAAAAAAGGGCTCAAAACTCCTAAACAGAAGATATGTTGAAACGGGCCAGCGACCCATAGCTGACCGACACGTCAAGATATAAGTGATGCGGAATTTATGAAGATCTCTATCCACTGATTTGATGATTAAGTGGTTGGTGCGCTAATTACTCGTCTGAAGCGTTCGAGGTCAGTTCCCGGATATCAGTTACATTTTTTTTCGGGCAACCAAAACAACATGTTTCATTTACCGAGCCTCTGAAAATGGGTACCAGAGATTTTTCTGGAAGTAAAGGCGGCCTAGCGTGATACCGACCATATCTACTAAAAATGGGTCGTTAGTTTTTGTAAAAATATAGTTAAAACAATCTTCACCACCTTATCTAATTTCAGGTGTCTGTCGTGAACTATAGCTCAGTGGTTAGTGAACTGGACTACAAAAGACAAGAGGTAGGGTTCGATCCAAACCGAAGGCTTCCGGTTCACCCAGCCTTTAATGGGTACCGGATTTTTTTTCTGGAAAAGTAAAGCTGCACAGGAGTAATACCGACTACATTACCCCAAAAATCATGTGCCGAAGGTCTGTAAAATATATGGTCACTAACACTATATTCCCTATACGCCACTTGGCGTGACTAGGGTACTTTACTTTTTTTTTTTTTACTGTCGTGAACTAACAGGACCGGAGGATACAGGCCATTTATTCAGTGGAATTGTTCTGGTCTGAGATTTTCTGGTCTGAGATGTTCTGGTCTAAGATGTTCTGGTATAAGATGTTCTGGTCTGAGATTTTCTGGTCTGAGATGTTCTGGTCTGAGATGTTCTGGTCTGAGATGTTCTGGTCTGAGATGTTCTGGTCTGAGATGTTCTGGTCTGAGATGTTCTTGTCTAAAATGTTCTGGTCTACGATGTTCTGGTCTAAGATGTTCTGGTCTGAGATGTTCTGGTCTAAGATGTTCTGGTCTGAGAAGTTCTGGTCTGAGATGTTCTGGTCTGAGATGTTCTGGTCTGAGATGTTCTGGTCTGAGATGTTCTGGTCTAAGATGTTCTGGTCTAAGATGTTCTGGTCTAAGATGTTCTGGTCTGAGATGTTCTGGTCTAAGATGTTCTGGTCTGAGATGTTCTGGTCTGAGATGTTCTTTCGACCCCGATAAAGAAAAATATTTGACCCTACTGGGATTCTAACCCGCGTTTTCCTTGTTATGATTAAAGTTAGTCGAAGACACCGGTATCACTGCAAACGAATTAAAATCCATAATTGCTCAACCGCCCAGTGGAATCGGTAGATTCAGTGGAATCATCTGAATTAAAATGTCATCTCATTGAAGGATACAAACAAAGAAAGGCAGCTGCAGTCCCTATCATAGCAGCTACAACACACGCCGAAAGATATATAGCCAAGCGGCACCGAAAGTGAACGCGGCTGAACTGGCCTTCATCATACGATATCATCATTCATCTTAAGCATGTCATTGTTTTCCTTATTTTGAATACAAACTATAATTTCTGCCACACTAGCTTGCGCCATATTACCCCAGCAAACCTATTTGTGGAAATCAAAACTCATCAACACACACACAAAACTTAGACTAGTCAAATCAAATGTACTATCAACCCTTACGTATGCGTGTGAAAGCTAGAACACAACAAGAGATATAGAAACAAAGTTGAACGCATTCTAAAATAAATGTCTAAGGAAAATACTTGGTATAGCGTGGAACGAATTAAAAACAAACGAGGAAATTGGAGAAATCGCCAATCAACTACTAATATCTTCAGTAATAAAGAAAAGACGATGGTCATATGTTGGACATGTGATGAGAAGAGATAATAACCAAAAAGCAAAGGAAGCCCTCATGTGGGAAACAACAGGTAAGAGGAAGACCCAGAGAGACACTGAGAAGAACATTGATGAGAGAGGCAAGAGCAGTAGGAATCGGCTCCCTCAATGAGATAAAGCTGCTTGCACAGAACAGAGACAAATGGCGAGATTTGATAAAATTTTTTTAAAAGAATTGAAAACTGTTAGAATAAAAATTTACTTAAGAGAAAGTATCTTGGTCTGCGCCCTATGGACCGGCTACGGCTCGAAATGTCAATAGATAGATAAATAGAAACCTAGCAAGATGTGGTAGGGACCTTTACTAACCACACCTTACCCCACTAACCCTTGAGTTACTGGAAGTAACATTAATTGTAACCTGTCTGGCTATACGAGTAGTCTGGAAGAGACAAGATAACCCTGCACCCAAAAAATGCTGAGTTGAATCGGGTTGTCGGGCTTAAGTTGCAGTGGTCTCACAACTTGATGTAAATTACAATACATTACATTCACCCTTTAATGGCAGAGGGACGTTAGATAAACGCAGAAAGAAGGACAAAAGTATTAAAGTATTCTATAGATATATATATATATATATATATGAATTGGCTGATGGTGTCTCCACACACATTTTTCTATCAACAAATTACACACACCGTGAATCGCAGGCACTGCTACGGATTTTGTGCAAGTGGGCCAGGAGTCTCCTGTTGTTTTCTCGAGATTCTAGGGGGAGCAGAAGCGCCTGCGACTCTCTGTTACTAATATAGAGGACCCAGTATTGCAATACCTCTGGGTCGGTAGCCGAGTTAGGGAAAAATACCCGACTGGACTACCGATGTTCGGACAACCCGTGTTCGATTCCCGCTGGGAGCAGTGTGAATTGTACTCGTGGTTGAAAAAAAAAAACCAACCGGTCGACCCAGCCGTTGGCAGAAATGGGTACCAGGGTATTATCCTGGGATGGTGAGAAATGTCGCCTTGCATCTGAGTTTCGATGCTTGAGGCAACACTATACAGAAATCTCCGAACATTTCTGGATAGGCGGCCGAGCACATATGGGTGGAAACTCGCGTGCTAATGCGCCAGTTCAAGTCTCGAACTTAACTTTTACTTTTACCTGGGCTGGACTAGTAGTTTCCCAGCGTAGCCTGGGACAGACGAACTCCAACCTCTCCAGTAAGAGCCCGGAATGTCAAGAAAGCCATTACGACCCGTCACATCGTATGAGTCAAAGGGCAACAAGCTCGTATCAACTCGTGGCAATCCGTCAACAACAACAACAACAACTCGAGATTCTCAAGAAGGATATCAGAGGACCTATGGGTTAGTTCGGTGTGCAGCGATGATGGTCCTAACAACAACACTTTTATGTACGCCTGTAATTAAAACCCTAGAGACATTGGTCCGAGCACTTACATTAAAAAAAAAAAAAAAGCAAATACACATGACATGTAAAACGCGACATATTAAGTAAAGCTGTCAACTCAATATATTATTTCTATAAAACATCTAGCCCTCTCAGTGTAGTGAGATCCGACATCTAGCCCTCTCAGGGTAGTGAGATCCGACATCTAGCCCTCTCAGGGTAGTGAGATCCGACATCTAGCCCTCTCAGGGTAGTGAGATCCGACATCTAGCCCTCTCAGTGTAGTGAGATCCGACATCTAGCCCTCTCAGTGTAGTGAGATCCGACATCTAGTCCTCTCAGTGTAGTGAGATCCGACATCTAGTCCTCTCAGTGTAGTGAGATCCGACATCTAGTCCTCTCAGTGTAGTGAGATCCGACATCTAGTCCTCTCAGTGTAGTGAGATCCGACATCTAGCCCTCTCAGGGTAGTGAGATCCGACATCTAGCCCTCTCAGTGTAGTGAGATCCGACATCTAGCCCTCTCAGAGTAGTGAGATCCGACATCTAGCCCTCTCAGTGTAGTGAGATCCGACATCTAGTCCTCTCAGAGTAGTGAGATCCGACATCTAGCCCTCTCAGAGTAGTGAGATCCGACATCTAGTCCTCTCAGTGTAGTGAGATCCGACATCTAGTCCTCTCAGTGTAGTGAGATCCGACATCTAGCCCTCTCAGGGTAGTGAGATCCGACATCTAGCCCTCTCAGTGTAGTGAGATCCGACATCTAGCCCTCTCAGAGTAGTGAGATCCGACATCTAGCCCTCTCAGGGTAGTGAGATCCGACATCTAGCCCTCTCAGGGTAGTGAGATCCGACATCTAGCCCTCTCATGGTAGTGAGATCCGACATCTAGCCCTCTCATGGTAGTGAGATCCGATATCTAGCCCTCTCAGGGTAGTGAGATCCGATATCTAGCCCTCTCAGGGTAGTGAGATCCGACAACTAGCCCTCTCAGGGTAGTGAGATCCGACAACTAGCCCTCTCATGATAGGGAGATCCGACATCTAGCCCTCTCAGGGTAGTGAGATCCGACAACTAGCCCTCTCATGATAGGGAGATCCGACATCTAGCCCTCTCAGGGTAGTGAGATCCGACAACTAGCCCTCTCATGATAGGGAGATCCGACATCTAGCCCTCTCAGGGTAGTGAGATCCGACAACTAGCCCTCTCAGGGTAGTGAGATCCGACAACTAGCCCTCTCATGATAGGGAGATCCGATATCTAGCCCTCTCAGGGTAGTGAGATCCGATATCTAGCCCTCTCAGGGTAGTGAGATCCGACAACTAGCCCTCTCATGATAGGGAGATCCGACATCTAGCCCTCTCAGGGTAGTGAGATCCGACATCTAGCCCTCTCAGGGTAGTGAGATCCGACATCTAGCCCTCTCAGGGTAGTGAGATCCGACAACTAGCCCTCTCATGATAGGGAGATCCGACATCTAGCCCTCTCAGGGTAGTGAGATCCGACATCTAGCCCTCTCAGGGTAGTGAGATCCGACATCTAGACCTGTCAGGAAAGCGGCGAAAAACAGGTGGGCCTGTGTGCACTCGCGCACGTTAAAGAACCAGCCTTGGCAGCTTAATTTTAAAAGAAAAAATAACAAAAATAGTGGCTGTCAGGACAAAAATTGACAAGCAAATCTACTCATCGAAGACGGATGTGTCGGACCGAAAAGCACAGATATCGCGGCTGTGTCGTGAACTAGCGACGCAACACAGCAACGTCACTTAACGGGCGGACGCTAAAGAGGAGAGACTATCTCAGAAGATGGAAGCATACTTGTCTGTTAATTGTCGTAATGAGCATAAATATAGGTTCATGTAACCTCAAATCTAGAGGTTTACCCACTATAGAACTGAAATGAGTTCTCCTTCCAATGACAATATCTCACGTAATTGCATTTCTTCGCTTTCATTCAGGAGTGTTGTTGTATTCCCCAGAACTGGGTTGCTCGAGTGTTTACATTTAATTTATTTTATTGTACTTGATTTGGTTGTGGAAATTGTTTGTCGAATTCTATCATTTTCTAGTTCTTCTTCCTCTACTACAACTACTGCTAGTACTACAACAGCTGCTGCTGCTGCTGCTGCTGCTGCTACTACTACTACTACTACTACTACTACTACTACTACTACTAGTACAACAGCTACCACTACTATTATTACTACTAATACTACAACAGCTACTGCTACTACTACTAGTACTTCTAATACTACAACAGCTACCACTACTACAAGTTGTACTGGTACGACAGCAGGTACTACTAAAACTAGTGCTATAACAGCTACTACTCCTATTACTACTTCAACTAGTACTACAACAGCTACCGTTACTAAAAGTTGTACTAGTGCTACAGTAGGTACTACTACAACTAGTTATACTGTAGGTACAACTACTACTAGTACTACAGCCGCTACTGCTTTTACCACTACTACTAGTGCTACAGCCGCTACTACTGCTACAACTACTACAACTACTACTAGTGCTACAACAGTTACCACTACTACTAATACTACTAGTACTACAACAGCTACCACTACTATAAGGTGTACTAGTACTACAGCAGCTACTACTGCTACTATTATTACTAGTACTGCAACAGCTGCTACTATTACAACTAGTACCACAACAGCTGCCATTACTACTATTACTACAACCATTAAAGATGTACTAGTACTACTATTACTACTAGTACTACAATCACTACCGCTGTACTAGTACTACTATTAATACTGCTGCTATATACTTCTTGCTTTTATTTTTTCTTATTCTCCTATCTTTCTTCTTCAGTTTTGCTATTACTACTACTTATACTATATTTGTACATTTCTTAACATATGGATGTGAATCATGGACAATAGGACAACAGACAATAAAATAACTGGAGTCTGTAGAAATGTGGTTGTGCAGAAGATTGTTGTAAATACCATGGACAGCTAAGAAGAATAATGAAAATATTCTGAAAGAGGCCAAAGCAAAAGAGAGCTAATTTCCAATATTAGGAAGAAACAATCATCAATTTTTGGCCATGTAATTAGAAAAGAACAGCTGGAATATATTGTAACAACTGGAAAAATTGAGGGACGAAGAGATAGAGGGAAGCAAAGAGAAAAATAACAGACAGCTTAATTAAGAGAATGGCTTGGCAGAAGGTCAACAACAGAAATGATAATAGCTGCCGAGATTGAAAGTTGTGGAGAGACATGATCACCTACGCCCAGTAGACCCGGTACTTGATGATGATGATCATCTTGGTTTTGGTGAAATCTAATACCTTGTTCTAAAAATTCATATATAATATGTTATGTGTTAGATAATTATTAATTAATATGTAGATTGATATACTTAAAACCATGAAAATTTTGTCTCTGAAATCGCTTCCATTGCGTTGATAAAACCTTCTGTACTGAAAACATGTTAACCTGCAATATTCAAAGTAAATCAAATTCAGAAGAAGAGGTATGTTTACAGCACTCGGAAAAATTGACAATAATCAACAACAGAACAAAATATGGACCAAGGATTTGGTCCATATTTTTTTTTATCATCATGGACCAAGGATTTGGTCCATATTTATTTATTTTTTTTTTTCTGTTGTTGATTATTTGTCAATTTTTCCGAGTGCTGTAAACATACTTCTTGCTCTGAATTGATTCACTGATTATCGCCTCGGAAATTTCCCTCTATAATAATATTCATTTATTATTATTTGTCTCCAATATTCAAAGTAGTTTCACTCTACCAGGATCAGTTCCAAGACCTAGAGTCTTAAAGAGAACTTCCTGTGTATGGAAAAAATTTCCTCAAAAATGTTAATGTGATATCTACTTGTATGAAGTTATACAATACAAAGACAGAAATAAACACACATTAAAAGAACATTTTTGGGGGTCAATATTGACCCAAATAAAAATTAATAAACATACAAACAAATCACACTCTCCCACCCGTAGTTAACTGGTGCATTGTGGATAATAACTTCAAATAAAACCAAAAGAGCGTTAAATATGTCCACAGAATATTCTTTGCAACTTTCTAGAGAAGACTTCAAAGCGATTGAAGTTCTCAAAAGTGGAAAGAGCTAGATTCCGTGAAGCTTTTATGTCGTGCTCCAGGGCGAGTAAAGATAGGATACCTCTGGTTTAACTAAAAAAATCATGTTGTTGTCTGATTACTTTGTACTTGCAAATAGAACTGGAAGATTGACCCAAGAGGCATTTTGATTGGATGGCTTCATTGCTAATGTAATCGAGAAAACGTTATCAATTATTCTCTTTCTGGTTGAGCACATACTTTCAGTAAACACAGTCTTTTGTTGCTCTTTATTTTGATCATCATTAACATCATCTCCTGTCGCTTCTTCTTCTTCTACTTTTTCTTCTTCCTCTTCTACTTTTTTCTTCTTCTTCTTCTACTTTTCTTCTTTCTCTTTTTCTTCGTCTACTTTTTTCTTTTTCTTCTTCTACTTTTTTACTTCTTTCTCTTTTTTTTCTTCTTTCTCTTTTTCTTCTTCTACTTTTTTCTTCTTCTACTTTTCTTCTTCTTCTTCTACTTTTGCTTCTTTCTCTTTTTCTTCTTCTACTTTTCTTCTTCTTCTTTCTCTTTTTCTACTTTTTCTTCCTCTTCTTTCTCTTTTTCTTCTTTCTCTTTTCTTCTTCTACTTTTCCTCTTTCTCTTTTTTTCTTCTTTCTCTTTTTCTTCTTTCTCTTTTTTCTTCTTTCCCTTTTTTCTTCTTCTACTTTTCTTCTTCTTCTTCTACTTTTCCTCTTTCTCTTTTTTTCTTCTTTCTCTTTTTCTTCTTTCTCTTTTTTCTTCTTTCTCTTTTGTCTTCTTTCACTTTTTCTTCTTTCACTTTTTCTTCTTCTACTTTTCCTCTTCTTCTTCTACTTTTTCTTCTTTCTCTTTTTTTTCTTTCTCTTTTTCCTCTTCTACTTTTTCTTCTTTCTCTTTTTTCTTCCTGTTCTTTTCTTCCTCTTCTTTTCTTCCTCTTCTTTTTTTCTTCTTCTACTTTTTTCTTCCTCTTCATCATCATCATTCCGGAGGCGAAGGCGCGCCTCACAGCACCAGAGCTGGAAGTTGTCAGCGAACCACAGCTGATGGCTTGCGCCAGGATCGGTGAACCAGAACCATCTAGACCCTTCTCCACCTCTCCGTGGTGCCTCTAGTAACAGACTAACCTGTCTAGTCTGGCCAAGCGAGTAGGGATCGAAGAGGGAAGATAACCCTGTACTCAAAAATGTCATGCTGAAGTCGGATGTGTTGGGCCGAAATGCGCAAATATCACAATTATACTGCAAACCACAACACAACGCAGACACGCCCACTTAACGTCCTTTTAAGGGCGGATGATGAAAAGATACACTCCTTTAGTCATCGGGTGAACGCAAGCAAGCATCATCATTCCCTTCTTCTTTTTCATCTCCTTCTGTTTCATCATCATCATCATAATCTTTTTTCATCGTCTTCATCATCATATTTTCTTCTTTTTTTATCATCTTCATCATCATATTTTCTTCTTTTTTTATCATCTTCATCATCATATTTTCTTCTTTTTTATCAACTTCATCATCATGTTTTCTTCTTTTTTTTATAATCTGAATCATTATCACATCATCTTCATCATCATATTTTCTTCTTTTTTTATCATCTTCATCATCATATTTTCTTCTCCTTTTATCATCTTCATAATCATATTTTCTTCTTTTTTTATCATCTTCATCATCATATTTTCTTCTCCTTTTATCATCTTCATCATCATATTTTCTTCTTTTTTTATCATCTTCATCATCATATTTTCTTCTCCTTTTATCATCTTCATCATCATATTTTCTTCTTTTTTTATCATCTTCATCATCATGTTTTCTTCTCCTTTTATCATCTTCATCATCATATTTTCTTCTTTTTTTATCATCTTCATCATCATGTTTTCTTCTCCTTTTATCATCTTCATCATCATATTTTCTTCTTTTTTTTATCATCTTCATCATCATATTTTCTTCTCCTTTTATCATCTTCATCATCATATTTTCTTCTTTTTTTATCATCTTCAGCATCATGTTTTCAACTTTTTTTATAATCTGAATCATTATCACATCATCATTATCACATCATCATCATCATCATCATCATCATCATCATCATCAGTACTTTATTCATTTTCATCATCATCATCTTCTTTTTATTCGTCATAATTTTCCCCCCCAACATCATCATCAACTTCTTCATTATTATCACAATCTTCTTTTTCATTATTTTTCTTCCTCATCTTCTTCAACTTTTCTTTTCCCTGAAAACGCGTAGCACTTTAGATTTGGTTGTAATATCAACACTTCAAGCAAATGAATAATGTTCAATGTCAACCCCTCTAAAAGGATATAGTTAGAGCAATAAAAAATTGGACAAATCAGTCAAATACTTCTACAGTTTAATGTTTGCTCGATAAAGATAGAAGAAGTAAAGAACATGAGAAAGTAGGAACAGAAACGAAAGAGATCAACATCGTAAAATAAAAAGAGAAAAATTTAAAACAAACAAAAAATAAATTAAATGAAAATGAAAACTGAACAAATACAAGAAATAAACACACACACGCAATTGAAATATAATTGAGCAAACACAATGAATTAAACTATTAACAATAAAATAACATCAAAACAAAGGAAACCACCAAGTTAAAAAATTAACACAAAAGAAAAGAAATATAATTTAAATGATAAAACATAACAATCACATGCAATAAAAGTAAAAAAAAAGGAATAAAAAGCTGAATAAACAAATTAAAATGCAATAGAATAGAATAGAATATAGAGGGCATAAGAAATGCAAAGAAAGAAGATGACGAATATGAATGAAAAGTATTATAAGAAAATTTCCAGAGCAGAAAATAGAAGACAGAAAATACGAAAATACGAGGTAAGAAAAAAAAAGAAAGGAAATTAAAAAGTGAATAAAGAAAACAGCACAGATAGAATTCACGAGAAGAATAAGAAAAGACAGGAATAAATGAGAAAGCACCAATCGAAAAAACAACAACAAAAACTAGAAAACTGAGAGTAAAGTATAAAAGAAATCTGTGAAAGGATATTTCGAAATATGAAAATGTAAAATGAACACAGGAGATAATGAAGGATTGATAATTGCAATACCTTTTTTTTTTTTTTTTGCCATTCGCCAATTTAGCGTAGCCCTAAGGAAGGCGAACAGAATTGGAGAAGTAAATGGAGTAGGGCGAAACTGAACGCTTAATTTTTGGTTTTATGACCTGGACCTGGTCGGGGTGGCGTGAGAGATAGAGCTAGTCTGGAAAGGCTGGAGGTAATGATAACGTATAGGAGGAGACTGTGAGCCGGTCTCTTGGAGCATTAAGAGGATGAGGGGAACATGGCCTGGGAGGTATCGGTGAAATAGGACAGAGGGAGGTGGGAGGGAAATAAGGAGAGTGAATGACAGAGACTGGCGTAAATTAGGATTTAGTGCAGGAGGAGTATTGATCGTTGGGAGTTGTTTAGCGAGAGGAGGACAGTTGGAGAGAGAGAGGGGGGATAGAGGAGAACAGTTGGAGAGAGAGAGAGGGGGGATAGAGGAGAACAGTTGGAGAGAGAGGAGGGAGGAAGAGAGGAGAGGGATAGAGGAGGACAGTTGGAGAGAGAGAGGGAGGATAGAGGATGAGAGGAGAGGGATAGAGGAGGACAGTTGGAGAGGGAGAGAGAGGGGAAGTGAGGGGAAGGGAGGGATAGAGGAGAACAGTTGGAGAGAGAGGAGGGAGGAAGAGAGGAGAGGGATAGAGGAGGACAGTTTGAGAGAGAGAGAGGGGAGGGAGGGAGGGATAGAGGAGGACAGTTGGAGAGAGAGAGGATAGAGGAAGAGAGGAGAGGGATAGAGAGGGGGAGTGAGGGGGAAGGGAGGGATAGAGGAGAACAGTTGGAGAGAGAGCAGGGAGGAAGAGAGGAGAGGGATAGAGGAGGACAGTTGGAGAGGGAGAGAGAGAGGGGGAGTGAGGGGAAAGGGAGGGATAGAGGAGAACAGTTTGAGAGAGAGAGAGGGGAGGGAGGGAGGGATAGAGGAGAACAGTTGGAGAGCGAGGAGGGAGGGATAGAGGAGAGAGATAGAGGAGAGGGATAGAGGAGAACTGTTGGAGAGAGAGTGATAGAGGAGAATAGTTGGAGAGAGAGGGGGAAAGGGAGGGATAGAGGAGAACAGTTGGAGAGAGAGAGAGAGAAGTGGGACAGAGGGATAGAGGAGAACAGTTGGAGAGAGAGGGGGGAGGGAGGGATAGAGGAGAGGGATATTGGAGAACAGTTGGAGCGAGAGAGAAGTGGGAAAGAGGGATAGAGGAGAACAGTTGGAGAGAGAAGGAGGGATAGAAGAGAGGGATTGAGGAGAACAGTTAGAGAGTGAGAGAGGGATAGAGGAGAAAAGTTAGAGAGAAAGAGAGAGATAGAGGAAAACAGTTAGAGAGAGAGGTATAGAGATAACAGTTAGAGAGAAATAGAGGGATAGAGGAGAACAATTAGAGAAAAATAGAGAGACAGAGAAGATCAGCTAGAGAGAGAGAGAGGGGGATAGAGGAGAATAGTTAGAGAGAGACAGAGGAGAGAGTGGAGTGATAGAGAATAGTTAGAGAGAGAGAGAGAGAGGGATAGAGGAGAACAGTCAGAGAGAGAGAGAGAGAAAGGAGTGGGTTAGAGGGATAGAGGAGAACAGTTAGAGAGAGAGAGGAGAGGGATACAGGAGAACAGTTAGAGAGGGATAGTTATAGATGAGAACAGTTAGAGAGAGGGGAATAGAGGACAACAATTAAAGGGAGGGGAGAGGGATAGATAGATAGATAAATAGATAGACAGACAGACAGATAGACAGACAGACAGACAGACAGACAGACAGACAGACAGACAGACAGACAGACAGACAGACAGACAGACAGACAGGTAGGTAGGTAGGTAGGTCGGTAGGTAGATAGGTAGGTAGATAGATAAATAGATAGATAGATAGATAGATAGATAGATAGATAGATAGATAGATAGATAGATAGATAGATAGATAGATAGATAGATAGATAGATAGATAGATAGATAGATAGATAGATAGATAGATAGATAGATAGATAGATAGATAGATAGATAGATAGATAGATAGATAGATTGATAGATAATCATCACACAAACATTTAAATATGAATTCATGGACGAGTTTCAATCTAGTTGGTCTTCGTTGTTAATAAAATTGTTCTCTGTGTTAGTTTTATTTAATTTTAATCTGTTATTAGAAGCATTTCTTTTGAAAGATTGCTTGCAAATTCTGTGAAATTTGAGAGTGAAACTGAGAGAATCTGAACCATGAAGCTGTTGACCGAATTAATTTGAGAAGATGTATCAATTTCCGCTCCAAAAGGCGTTATCATTTGACGGTTAGAGAGAGCTTGGGTCTAGCAGGTTGTGTCGTATCTATAAATCTGTCAAATATGCACCTGTTCTGTGGCCAGGGTCTGTTGAAGGCGCGTGTATGGTTCTGAAGGGTTGGATTTTTGTTGTTCTCCTGCGGTCATTCCATTTCCGTTTTCTTTGACGTATTTTTGACGTTAATAGTGGATGGACGTTGGAAGTGATGGTGGTGAGTCTACTCTGTTACATTTTATAGGTGGACCGGTAAATTAGAGAAATCATTAAAGGGGATAATTATTGGTTGAAGGTACAGAGAAGACACAAGTACTGGGAATCGTAGGAAGAAAGGTATGTATAATGGAAATCAGAAAAAATGACAAATAAACAACAACAACGGCGAAAAAAAAAATTAAAAAAACATATGTTCCGAAGCAGTATCGAACCCGAACTCCTTGACACTGCGCCTTTGCCACGAGAAGCCGAACACTGCCAGTCAGCTAATCAAGCCAACATAAGCACAAGACACCAAGCCAACATAAGAACAGGACACCAAGCCAACATAAGCACAGGACACCAAGCCAACATAAGCACAGGACACCAAGCCAACATAAGCACAGGACACCAAGCCAACATAAGCACAGGACACCAAGCCAACATAAGCACAAGACACCAAGCCAACATAAGCACAGGACACCAAGCCAACATAAGCACAGGACATCAAGCCAACATAAGCACAGGACATCAAGCCAACATAAGCACAGGACACCAAGCCAACATAAGCACAGGACACCAAGCCAACATAAGCACAGGACACCAAGCCAACATAAGCACAAGACACCAAGCCAACATAAGCACAAGACACCAAGCCAACATAAGCACAAGACACCAAGCCAACATAAGCACAAGACACCAAGCCAACATAAGCACAGGACACCAAGCCAACATAAGCACAGGACACCAAGCCAACATAAGCACAGGACACCAAGCCAACATAAGCACAAGACACCAAGCCAACATAAGCACAGGACACCAAGCCAACATAAGCACAGGACACCAAGCCAACATAAGCACAGGACACCAAGCCAACATAAGCACAGGACATCAAGCCAACATAAGCACAGGACACCAAGCCAACATAAGCACAGGACATCAAGCCAACATAAGCACAGGACACCAAGCCAACATAAGCACAGGACACCAAGCCAACATAAGCACAGGACATCAAGCCAACATAAGCACAGGACACCAAGCCAACATAAGCACAGGACACCAAGCCAACATAAGCACAGGACACCAAGCCAACATAAGCACAGGACACCAAGCCAACATAAGCACAGGACACCAAGCCAACATAAGCACAGGACACCAAGCCAACATAAGCACAGGACACCAAGCCAACATAAGCACAGGACACCAAGCCAACATAAGCACAGGACACCAAGCCAACATAAGCACAGGACACCAAGCCAACATAAGCACAGGACACCAAGCCAACATAAGCACAAGACACCAAGCCAACATAAGCACAGGACACCAAGCCAACATAAGCACAGGACACCAAGCCAACATAAGCACAGGACACCAAGCCAACATAAGCACAAGACATCAAGCCAACATAAGCACAGGACAAGAAGCCAACATAAGCACAGGACACCAAGCCAACATAAGCACAGGACACCAAGCCAACATAAGCACAGGACAAGAAGCCAACATAAGCACAGGACACCAAGCCAACATAAGCACAGGACACCAAGCCAACATAAGCACAGGACACCAAGCCAACATAAGCACATGACACCAAGCCAACATAAGCACAGGTCACCAAGCCAACATAAGCACAGGACACCAAGCCAACATAAGCACAGGGCACAAAGCCAACATAAGCACAGGGCACAAAGCCAACATAAGCACAGGACACCAAGCCAACATAAGCACAAGACACCAAGCCAACATAAACACAGGACACCAAGCCAACATAAGCACAGGGCACAAAGCCAACATAAGCACAGGGCACAAAGCCAACATAAGCACAGGACACCAAGCCAACATAAGCACAAGACACCAAGCCAACATAAACACAGGACACCAAGCCAACATAAGCACAGGACACCAAGCCAACATAAACACAGGACACCAAGCCAACATAAGCACAAGACATCAAGCCAACATAAGCACAAGACACCAAGCCAACATAAGCACAAGACATCAAGCCAACATAAGCACAGGACACCAAGCCAACATAAGCACAAGACACAAAGCCAACTTAAGCACAGGACACCAAGCCTTGCGAGCCAAAGTGGCACATGTTGCAGAGATTACTGCTTCTAAAATCTATGGCTCTGTTTCCATAACAATACGTCTTACAATGACAGCTTGTCAAGCCATCGATCAATCTCCTTAGTCGCCTCTTACGACATGCCTGGAAGGTCACAGTGTCACTATTCTTTACTTCCCTCATAATGAGGCCCTGGTAACACACAGGAATTTCACGATTTAGCGCTTGTAATAAATGTGACTCTTGTCTAGGGCTGACTTTTAGCTAACGTATAGCTACATTTATTAGAAACAAGAAAAAGTGTTCTTAAATGTTATATAGAACCAGTTTTAACATATGGATGTCAATCAATAGGACAACAGACAAGAAAATCGCTGGAGTCTGTAGAAATGAGGTTTTACAGAAGAATGTTGAGAATACCGTGGACAGCTAAGAAGAGTAATGAAAATGTTCTGAAAGAGGCCAAAACAAAAAGAGAGCTTATTTCCAATATTAGGAAGAAACAATCATCATTTTTTGGCCATGTAATGAGAAGAGAATAGCTGTAATATATTGTGACAACTGGAAAAGTTGAGTGACAAAGAGATAAAGGGAATGAAATAGAAAAGATACCAGACAGCTTAAGAGAATGGCTTGGCAGAAGGTCAACAACAGAAATGATAAATAGCTGCCGAGATCGAAAGTTGTGGAGAGACATGATCACCTACGCCAATAGGCCCGGTACTTGATGATGATGATGAATTGTAGAATTCCTCACAAAAATTATCCCGAACCAGGTTTTCCGTTCCCTAGTCTAATTCTCAGTATGAAGCTTTCCTCACTCTCAAGAACACCCGCTACACAAATGTGAAAGCACTAAAACTGGCCTCATCTGAAGTGCACGAACTCCGTAGTTCCAACTAAAAAACATTGTTCCCAACCTTCACATACGTTGCAATGGGCTTTATGTAAAATTAGCCTATTATGTATATTATAATTTCAGTAAAATTAGCCCATTATGTATATTATAATTTCAGTAAAATTAGCCCATTATGTATATTCTAATTTCAGTAAAATTAGCCCATTATGTATATTCTAATTTCAGTAAAATTAGCCCATTATGTATATTATAATTTCAGTAATTTTAACCCATTATGTATATTATAATCTCAGTAAAATTAGCCCATTATGTATATTATAATTTCAGTAAAATTAGCCCATTATGTATATTATAATTTCAGTAAAATTAGCCCACTATGTATATTATAATTTCAGTAAAATTAGCCCATTATGTATATATTATAATTTCAGTAAAATTAGTCCATTACGTACATTCACATTTATGTAAAATTAGTCCATTGTGCATATTAATATTTATGTAAAATTAGTCTATGACATACATTCCAATTTGTATAAAATGTGTCCAAACGTTCATTAAAATTTGTGTAAAATTAGCCCTATCTGAACATTCACACCTTAATGCGATGTATTTTTCTCACATTTCTTTTTCATCTTCATGTTCCCAAATTGTAGAATTCCTCAAAAATGTATCCCGAACCAGGTATTCCGTTCTTCAACTTCATGTTCCCAAATTGTAGAATTCCTCAAAATGTATCCCAAACCAAGTATTCCGTTCTTCATCTTCATGTTCCCAAATTGTAGAATTCCTCAAAAATGTATCCCGAACCAGGTATTCCGTTCTTCATCTTCATGTTCCCAAATTGTAGAATTCCTCAAAATGTATCCCGAACCAGCTATTCCGCTCTTCATCTTCATGTTCCCAAATTGTAGAATTCCTCAAAAATGTATCCCGAACCAGGTATTCCGTTCTTCATGTTCCCTAATTGTAGAATTCCTCAAAAATGTATCCCGAACCAGCTATTTCGTTCTTCATCTTCATGTTCCCAAATTGTAGAATTCCTCAAAAATGTATCCCGAACCAGCTATTTCGTTCTTCATCTTCATGTTCCAAAATTGTAGAATTCCTCAAAAATGTATCCCGAACCAGCTATTTCGTTCTTCATCTTCATGTTCCCAAATTGTAGAATTCCTCAAAAATGTATCCCGAACCAGCTATTTCGTTCTTCATCTTCATGTTCCCAAATTGTAGAATTCCTCAAAAATGTATCCCGAACCAGGTATTCCGTTCTTCCTGTTCCCTAATTGTAGAATTCCTCAAAAATGTATCCCGAACCAGCTATTTCGTTCTTCATCTTCATGTTCCCAAATTGTAGAATTCCTCAAAAATGTATCCCGAACCAGCTATTTCGTTCTTCATCTTCATGTTCAGAAAAAGAAGATATGCCCTCGTTGATCGTGACCATGGCACCGTGACCAGGGAACCGTGACCAGGGCACCGTGACCAGCGCACCGTGACCAGGGCACCGTGACCAGGGCACCGTGACCAGGGCATCGTGACCAGGGCACCGTGACCAGGGCATCGTGACCAGGGCATCGTGACCAGGGCATCGTGACCAGGGCACCGTTCGGTATCGGTACTAAACAAATCTTTGATGAAACTGTTTAATAGGGAAATGTTTGTTTCTTCTTGTATGTCTTTGACATTAGATCGGATTACGCGGAAGAGAACAAATGAATTTGGTAAATAAAACAATATGCGGGGGACTGGTTGGTCTCGAGGCAGAACGCTGGGCGTTGAAACAGAGAGGTTGTGGGTTCAAATCCCGGCTGCACCAGTTTAGATTTTTATTTATGATTTCTCTCTGCGGTAACCAAGTCTGGTCTCAGTAGCCAGACCAGGCTTGAAACGTCAATTACTCAAGGATGGAAAAAAAATTAAGTACCTCCGAAGAGGGAGTTATCTGCCTGTGCGGCGAGTGACCCCTGTGCATACGGCTGCCAGGGTAAAATGAATTAACACGCAAAATTCAGTTCCAAGCCTCTAGCGACTTCGTCAGGGGTAAAAGCTGGCGAACGCAAAAAAAAAAAAAAATAAATAAAGTTGTGGAGAGACATGATCACCTAAACCTGCAGGCATGGAACTTGATGATGATGGTATTACGCGATATCTTATAAAGTTTAAGTGACCTTCGTTATTAAATGACTGTTACCAGAAAATAAACGATTTATTACAAACAAATAAAAACAAAAACTAGATTAATTACAATATCATCATCATCAAGTACCGTCCTACTGACGTAGGTGATCATGTCTCTCCACAATTTTCGATGTCGGCAGTTATTTATCATTTCTGTTGTTGACCTTCTGCCAAGCCATTCTCTTAAGCTGTCTCTTATTTTTTCTCTTTGCTTCCCTCTATCTCTTCGTCCCTCAATTTTTCCGGTTGTTACAACATATTCCAGTTGTTCTCTTCTCATAACAGGACCCAAAAACGATGATTGTTTCTTCCTAATATTGGAAATTAGCTCTCTTTTGCTTTGGTATTTTTCAGAACGTTTTCATCACTCTTCTTAGCTGTCCATGGTATTCTCAACATTCTTCTGTAAAACCACATTTCCACAGACTCCAGTGATTTTCTTGTCTGTTGTCCTATTGTCCACGATTCGCATTCATATGTTAAGACTGGCTCTACATAACATTTAAGAACTCTTTTTCTTGTTTCTATTGTCAAAAGTGGATATATAGTATCTTCCTAACTTTTTTGGAATGCTGCGTTAATTACAATATAATAACAGTTAAAAGTCGTTTCTATCAAGCCGCTTTCTTCATTTTGCAACTGCCTACGTCATTATTATAAGAATGTCTTCTGTCAACAATCTCAAGCACTTATCTTTTGGTACTGTGTTGGCGGGAACTGACGAAGAGCAGAGGATAGTGAACTTGTCTACCGAGGTCTAAGGTCAGGGTTCGATTCTGATCAATGTCATCTACGTTCGCTTCGTGTTTGTCACCCTTCCCTGAGAGAGTTAAACATCAGATCTCACTACCCAGATGAAAGGTCATCGCCTGTTTGACTATCCAAAGCTCACCAAAACTACAGCAACTCTATATTCTCAAAGACCCGACAGATGAAAGGTAGAACATCTCCTGTTTGACTATCCAAACCTCACCAAAACTAGAGCAACTCTATATTCTCAAAGACCCGACAGATGAAAGGTAGAACATCTCCTGTTTGACTATCCAAACCTCACCAAAACTAGAGCAACTCTATATTCTCAAAGACCCGACAGATGAAATTCTTGTACACAGCTCTTTGTCTTCATCTTATAGTGGTACTTGAGTTCTGTCTTGGAAATTGTGCAGCATTTATGGGTGAAGACGTTCTCAGAATAGAACATTCTCTTCATTCTTAAAAATGATATTTTTATATTGGGTTTAAATTCGTGAAACCTAAAACAAAACGTACAATCACTAGCTAAAGTCTATATGTTCAATGATAATAGTCGATTAAAAGAAATAGCTCGAGGTGCGCGTGGCCGTGCGGCTAAAACCACTGCTCCGCTAGCTGAAAAGCCGGCGTACGGTGTTCGAAGCCCGCGGTAGACAGAAAGGATTTTTTCTATCGGGGGTGAAATAAAAATCCGGAGTCTCACACGTCGTGGCGACTGCTTGACCAAGCGGCCTTTATCCCTCTGGTTCTATCGTTGCCCCCCGACATACACCAGCAATTGCACTATGTGTCGTAAAGATAGTTTTTTTTTTTTTTTTTAAAGAAATAGCTATTCTGCGAGTTTGAGAGGACGCATTTATACCATTTTTAACAACAAAAGTTGTTCCATTATTTCAGATGAAGTTTCTTTTAATCCCTTTGATTGTATAAGATAAGAAGCATTTGTATTTAATATTCCAGGAAAGAGCATCATCATTATCAGGTGCCACGCCGAATGACGTGCTCCACGTCAGTCGATAATTCATGCGTGTCATATTTTAAGTGGCTGATCTTGTATTCTGCCATTTGGAGGTGTTCAACAATTTTTCTCTCGATTTTCATCTGCTCTTCTTTCTATTCATTCTGCTCGTTGTTTTAGTGTTCTCAGTGCATTCTTGTCGCGTGACATGCCCAGTAAGTTTAGGTCGTCTCTTCCTTATGATTTTGGTGATTTTTCGAGTTTCTCCAGCTCATTTTAAACATTATTCATTTGTAATTTTTGCTATCCATGTAATTAGTACCACTCTTCTAATAAGTCACATCACAGCTGCCTCTAATGTTATTTGTGTTGTCTTAAGTATCGTCCATGACTCTCGTCTATATAGTAGAACAGGTTCGATGCAGCTCTTTAGAACATGTTTTCGAACATTAATCGGCAATGATTTGTTACATATTTTGTTCATCATTTGAGGGAATTCTGCTTTTGTTTGTTCTATCCTGTTACTAATCTCTGCAGTTCATCTGCTATCTGATGTTATTATTGATTCCAGGTATTTGAATCCATGTACATGTTTCAGTATTTGTTTCATGTTTTACTCTACATTCTTGTATGTTTGTTTTATTTGATCATAGTTTCTGGGGTTTTTTTTTATATTGAGAGTCAGGCTTGTTTGTTCACTTTCTGTCACAATTTTTTTCTAATAAATTTTGTTGGTTTTCTACTATTAGTCACATGTGTAAAAAAGTAGTAAAGAGCCCCGTCACTCGTACAAGTGGCGTATAGGGAATATGGTGTTAGTGACCATAAATTTTAAAGAACTTCAGCACATGATTTTTGAGGTAATGTGGTCGGTATTAAGCCCGTGCCGCTTTACTTTCCCAGAAAAAATCCGGCACCCATTAAAGGCTGGGGTGAACCGGAACCCATCGGTTGGGATCGAACCCTACCTCTTGTCCTTTGTAGTCCAGTTCACTAACCACTGAGCTATCGCGGCTCCCAGTCATCTGTGAACCTGATGTTATTGATGTTCCTTCTCCCCACGTTTTAATGCTAGACTTGTTCGCAATTATTCTTAAAATATTTTCTCTGAACAAATAAAATATATTTGGTGACAATACACACTCCTATCGCACTTCTTGTCTGTTTCTATTTTCTAATTATTTTCTATTGACATTTTATTTCAGATTCTGCGTACTCGCATCTTCATAACGTCTGGAGCAATCATAGGGACTTCAAGAGGTTGATTTGTCGCCCGTTTCATCTCTCGGTTCCTGCCATTGAACTACTACAGCTTGTCCGCTTTCCAGTCTGAAGTTTGGTACTCATTACATGGAAATATAGACAATTCCTGCATCACTAATTTGGTCACTAATTTGGTCACTAATTTGGTCATTTCTACAGTTCATCAACGTTCCTTTGGAGGCACTCAAATTATGGGAACATTTCGAGAATTATCTGGACAAATGGGTTGTTTTCTAACCGATTACGGTATTTCTTAGTGCATACGTTGACCTCAGTGGTGCATCGCTACATTCAGCCAATTTCATATACTCTACAGTAAGAACGCGTAGCGTAAAGGATAGAAAAATACAATTTAAATGTTAAATAGTCTTACAGAAGCATATCTTTGAGCTAAATTAACCTCTCGACTAATAAACTTTTAACAATAACAAAACAGGATATACGTTTTAACTAGAATGAACAGTGAAAGCAATAAAGTAGAATTAAAAGATTTAACTAAATACAAAGAATGAACAGTGAAAGCAATAAAGTAGAATTAAAAGATTTAACTAAATACAATTTATAAAACAAATACAAGTAAAATATGTTAAAGAAAAAGTTATAGAATAAAACAATCACCAAACAGACATTTATTTCACAAATAGTCACCCAACAAAAACTATTAATGGTGAACCTGCAGTTGTTATTTGGCAGTTAGAGACCTCTATATATGTCAATCAAATAAGAGAAAACATTGAAGAGCTACACACTTTTTTTGGTAATGTTTAGATGTTTGACTGCCATAATCTGCTACCAGCGGTGCACAAAGCGTTTATGACGTTCACAAGAAATGAATTAAAACAAAGACAGTTCATAAAAAAGATGCAATAGCTGTATTTTTGTTGGTGTTGATTTGAATGTGGCATTGGTCACAAGGAGAGATGTCTACTGCGTTTTTGAAATGTGTTACATTGACATGTAACGTTAACGGCAGTGTGGACATTACTAATTGCTGATGAACTGTGTTACATTGACATGTAACGTTAACGGCAGTGTGGACATTACTAACTGCTGATGAAATGTGTTACATTGACATGTAACGTTAACGGCAGTGTGGACTTGACTAACTGCTGATGAAATGTGTTGCCTTGTTACGTTACTGTAGTTAACGTCTGATGAAGAATTTAGTATTTACATTTTTGTAATTATGTTTGTAGAGTGATCAGACGCTCTGAGAGAGAGAGAGAGAGAGAGAGAGAGAGAGAGAGAGAGGTAGGGAGATAGACATTAGCAAAGAGAAAGCGTACTGCCAACATCAGAGGTAACCAGTGATCACACTTTGAGAATTGATGAGGAGGGGACAATAGACGGGTATATTGTGACAACAGGAAAATAATTAATGGAAGAAAAGATAGATGGAGAGAGCAAAATGCACCTAGCAATTTAAGAAAGAAGTGAAATAATCAACATTAAAATTACGGCACGGTATAGAATATTTTTTCATGACGGAAAGAAACGTATTTTCTACAGCGGAAATGACAAATTACGTGTTTGTTAATTGTATTGAAATAATGACAATTCTACCTAAATGGTAGAAACTAATGATTACGAGACAAGATTCACTTTCCCTTGTGGTCACTGTTTAAAATCATTGACAAGGAAAGATATAGAGTTTTATATTAAGTGTTAGAAACTGTATAGGTTTGCAACACTTTCACACAGAAGTAAAGCCTCATATTCAGCACTAAAATATAACTTTTGAAAGAAATCTAGCAGCCATGGAAATCTTAAAACAAATATCGGTTTTGTTATTGTATATAAACGTTGCTATAGCAACATTTTAATTAGTTGCAACGTTGTCAACAAGTTTATTTAGTTACTGTAACATTCCGGAAAAAAAAAAACACAAACATGATTTCTTGTACGGACAACCAAGATGGTGGATACGTCAACGAGTCACGCCAGCAGTGGGATGAATTCAGTCACTCTCACTTTGGGTACAACCACTACCCGCAGCACCACCATCAATACTACAATAACTGCAACGACCACAACGATTTGTTCACATCATACGCCGCTTCCTCAAACCCGGCGTTAGAAGTAGGAGACAACCGCAGCCCACTCCTTCCCAAGTTTCCACCGTACAGCATCGCTGCATTCGCTTCACCAAACACACATCCACCACTTCAACCACCGCCACCACCTAACTTGCTCAACATTCGTATCCACAATATGGAAGGAGCGCAAAGACTCCACACTCAACGACATTCTTCTCGGCAACATTCGTTGCACCTACAACAAAACCAGCAACATCAGAACCAGCAGTCTCACTCTATGGTGGATTCTTCTTTTACTTCCTGTCACGTGACTCACAAGCCAAGCAAAGGGCAATCAACCCTAAGGGAAGCCATGTTTTGCAGGAGCGTTTTCTCCCAAGTCGGCCCTCACGAAACTTCCCGTCTTAATGAGAAACAACACCAGGCTGTTGGCCCCGTCCCCCATCTTGACGTGGACTCCAGATTTACTGCCTGCCGGCTTGACATCCCCTCCCATAAATTGGCTGAGCTGGACAGCTCCAGCGAGTGCTCTCATGCCCTCGGTTCCACCTCCCCTCGCGGTGATCTCCAAACTAATTCAAACGTCGAACGAATCGGATTAAAGGCTGCAGCGGCACACAACGCACTAGCTAAAGCAAAGTCGGCGGCGGGCTGTGTTCTAGAAGATGATATAGCTAATGGTGGAAACGGACAGACTAGAATATCTGCTAGCCATTCAACCAACGCTGAAAAATCTGGCAAAAACACCAGTACAGGGATCACTTCTTATAAGAGAAATGCCCATCTCACGAGTGGTGATCCATATCGAGACCGAATTGATGTTAAAGAGGGCGAGGGCAGAAATGATAACAGCGTTGGAGTTGGAGAAAGAGACTACATCAATGAAGATGGCTTAAACAGAAAGAGGAAATCAGAGATTACAAGCGAGGCGGATAAACTTGTTAAACCAGTGTCGGGAAGTGTAGGCCTATCGAGCAAGTCCAACGATCAGAAGTCACAGACTGGTGGTACCCAGTACGCGAGTACAGACAACACGATCCTAACTAAGAACACGGAGTTTGAGATATCTGCAGCTGTTACGGCTGCTGACTTTTGTGTTGATGTGGCCGGCAGTGACCGTGAATCATCTTCCTCTTCTAGCACAGGGGAGGATAGAACGACCAGAATAAAGGAGGAAGATGACAAGAGTAAAGAAACTGTTATCTATCCCTGGATGAGAAGTCAGTTTGGTAAGAGGGAGAGGTTTTTCAAGGGGTATTATTATTCTACGTGTCAGTCAATGTACCTGATTGTTTGTTACACTTCTGGTTCTCCTGTCTTGTTTATTTAAATATGTGCGTGTTTGTTGCACGGGCAAGAGTGGGAATTTCACTCAATATGTTGTATGTGCGTGAGTGCGACGTCCACTCAATATGTTGTATGTGCGTGAGTGCGATTTCCACTCAGTATGTTGTATGTCCGTGAGTGCGATTTCCACTCAATATGTGTGTGTGTATGTGAGCGCGAATTCCACTCAATATGTTGCATGTGCGTGAGTGCGACTTCCCCTCAATATGTTGTATGTGTGTGAGTGTGACGTCCACTCAATATGTTGTATGTGTGTGAGTGCGACTTCCACTCAATATGTTATATGTGCGTTAGTGCGACGTCCACTCAATATGTTGTATGTGCGTGAATGCGACGTCCGCTCAATATGTTGTATGTGCGTGAGTGCGACGCCCACTCAATATATTGTATGTGCGTGAGTGCGACGTCCACTCAATATATTGTATGTGCGTGAGTGCAACGTCCACTCAATATGTTGTGAGTGCGACGTCCATTCAATATGTTGTGAGTGCGACGTCCACTCAATATGTTGTATGTGCGTGAGTGCGACATCCACTCAAAGCAGGAACAGTAATTGTCGCGCAAAAATATTATGTTTAAGTTGTTCACTCTACTTCAAGAATTATTTCAACCAATCCACTGAAAGTTTCTTTACTGATACCAAACATGGACATCAGCAGAAATAGCAAAGTAAATGATATCCAACAATATAAAGATATAATGAAGTGACTATTACATTTTACCGTTTCTAGCTTTTGCAGGGCTTTTTTTTTTTTTGTAAGGGTGGGGGGTGTGGGGGGGTGTGGGAGGTTGATGGGCACTGCGCACCGTACCGGATTCCGCAAAGACCGACGGTACCCATTTTCCTTTTAGGTATGTCTATTTTGGGGTCTCATACTGGAATTTGAACACAAAATCACGTTATCACTAGACTAGCGCCCTAACGAACCAATAAACTATTGACGCTCTTTAATTAAAAAAAAAATAATAACAACTGAATTGAGAAGCAATAGAAGAGTATTAAATATCATCATCATGTGCCATACCGGTTGGTGTAGATGATCATGTCCTTCCACAATCTTCTATCCACAGTGCATCGTATCAGTTCTGTTGTTGACTGTTTTCCATGCCATGACACCAAGCTATCCAGTGTATTAAATATCTGTTTAATATATCATATTAAATATGGAGGCGAAGGCGCACCTCCCAGCACAGAGCTGGAAGTTGTCAGCGATCCACAGCTGATGGCTTGCACCAGGATCGGTGAACCAGACCCATCCAGACCCTGCTCCACCTCTCCGTGGTGCTTCTAGTAAAGACTAACCTGTCTAGTCTGGCCAAGCGAGTAGGGATCGAAGAGGTAAGACAACCCGGCACTCAAAAATGTCATGCTGAAGTCGGATGTGTTGGGCCGAAATGCGCAAATATAAGTTATACTGCAAACCACAACACAACGCAGACACGCCCGCTTAGCGCCCTTTTAAGGACGGATGACGAAGAGGAACTCTACAGTCTACGAATCATCTAGAATACTTTAGTCATCGGGCGAACGCAAGCAAGCAAGCAAGCAGCAGCAGCAGTATATTAAATATGATAAGAAGAAATAATATCACATCAAGGCGGCAGCCAATAGAAATTTGGTGAGAGGAAAATAAGAGTAACAGATGAGGTGAGTGGATAGCACCATCCACGATTACCGATGAAGAATGTTTTAATAGAGTTGGAGATACCAGAAATCACATTAGAATCATAAGAAAAGAACAATCTTACATATATTGGGCTTGTGATGCTGAAAGATGGCATTGAGAATTATATAATAACAGGCAGCATGGATAAAAAAGAAGGGACGAGGAAAACTCAAAGAAAAAGTATTGAACAGTTTATACAGATGGCATAATAAAATATCACCGACTGAAGTTATGACATGCGTGAAGGACTGAGAGATGTGAAGATAGATAATCGCCTACGTCAACCGGCACGGCACCTGGTGATGGTATGATGATAGGGAGCTCCTTATAAGATGTGAAGGACGGCTAAAATAATGGAGAGTGATTGTCATTGTGACGGACTGTCAAGTGTTTCAGACTCTCATATGTGACTGTCACCGCCCTACGACAAATTTTATCAGTGACGTTTATTTAGAGTAATTCTAATTAATCATCATCAAGTGCCTTCTCCTCAACGAAGGTTGGCTACCATGAAGCGCCATTCTGCTCTGTTTCTTGCTTTGATGATGCAGGTTGTCATAGGCTGATTTGTCCATCTTTTGATATTACTCGTCCATGTTTGTCTTGGTCTGTCTCTGCCTCTTTTACCTTGTATTTTCTCCTCCCGGATTACTTTTAGTAGGCTGCTGTGTCTTTTAACATGGCCCAAAAATCGCATGTCTTGTTTGAAATGTGTTTAGTAGTTCTCTTTTCATTTTTAGTTGTTTTAAGACTTCATCGTTCGTTCCCATCTTCTGTGTATTTCTCTGAGCCTAAAACATTTATCCCTTACCGACCTGCTGAGTCAGTCGTAAGTTAGGGGCTTAACTTAAGAAAAACACGTTGGGGGTTTAGCCCGGCTGATGTTTCCTCCCACTTGTTTGATCGCTAAGGTCTCACATACGATCTTTTACGATCTAAATATAAAACTTTAGCTGTTCACATTTAAAAAAGTACTTATCAGTTCTTATCCTCCTCCTTGGTAGAGAACTTTACACAACTTTTCGAAAATTATGATCCGTTGAAAACACTATATTCAATCACTTTAATCACACAAAATACACTCCGAAAATAAAACAACCGCCATCTTGGTCGCCATGTTGGCCCATCCTCGACGCTGAAAGGCAGATGAGGAAGGAAATAAGAAGAAGATCGTTCGTTTTCTTTTCCTTCCATCCAATTCTCCTATTCTTCTATATATCCACATTTCAAAGGCTTAAATTCTCTGTTCTGTTTTCTTGTCTAATGTCCATGTTTCTGCGCCATATAGGAAAGTTGAGAAGACATAACATTTTGACATCCTTAGTTTTCGCCCTGGTGTTATTTGTTTTGATTTTAGTATGTTCTTCAACACATTAAAATTACTTTGTGCATTTCCTATTCTTTTGTTTATTTCAGTTTTACATTTTCCATCAATGGTTCTAGTTTGTCCAAGGTAGTTGTAGTTCTGAACTGTCTCAAGGTCTATTCGTTCAATTTTGATATCCACTTGTGGGTTTTGAGCATTTTCTTTGTTATGATCATAGTTCTAGTCTTTTTGATATTCATATCTAGTCCATATTTTTTTGCTTTTCATTTTTATTTCATTAAGTAATTGTTGTAGATCTTTAGGATTCTAATTAATCATGGATGAAAAGTTTGGAGAGCTAAATGAAAGAGAAAAATAAGGCATCGAGTTCAAGATAATGGCGTGTATAACTAGAGACAAACACTCTAAAAGACTAAAGAGATAGAAATCCAAGCAGAGAGACATAGGCTGTGTGAGATCGGGGAAATTAAAAAAAAGATAGAGAGGAATATAAAAAACGAGACAGAGAATTAAACATAAAAAAGAAAATTGGAAAACAGCGACAGAGAGAAGAAGATGAGGGATAGAGAAAGTGAGTAGAAATGATATAAGTAACAAAGAAGTTAACTTAATCGAATATTACTCAATAGAAAATCGGTTAAAATTACGAAGCAGTTTAGCACGAAAAGAAAACGGAGTGTCGTGTGTTTCCTGGGCTCACTAAATATCTATTAAACTGAGAATCACGTGTTTAAAAAGACATATGGGGTAGACATGTGTTTATGCGTGTGCGCGCGCACGCGCGTGTGTGTTTAGGGGGGGGGGGAGTGTTCGTTCAAGAAATATGAAATATGGCTCTATGCCGTATGGAGGAGTCGCGATAGCTCAGTTGTTAGTGAAACTGGACTACAAAGGACAAGAGGTAGGGTTCGATCCCAACCGACGGTTTCCTGTTTCACCCAGGCTTTAATGGGTGCCGGATTATTTTCTGGGAAAGTAAAGCGGCACGGGCGTAATACCGACCACATTACCCCAAAAATCATGTGCCGAAGGTCTGTAAAATTGATGGTCACTAACACCATATTACCTAAACGCCACTTGGCGGGACGGGGGTACTTTACTTTTTTTTTTTACTTTTACTCTAAGCTGTATAAGAATCCAGCCCCAATAGCCATAAAGCCTGTTCAGATTTGTAAATTATTGAATAAAACATATGGGTCTCACATCGAATCTCACTGACCGGAAGAAGTTAAAGTTACGAAAAACACCACAGATTCGAAGTTAAGTATTTGAACCTTGAACCATACTGCTCAGAGGCCGACATCTTACCTCTAGACCACAACGTTTGCACCCCCTTCTCCTCAACTCAACATCCACGGAGCACATTTTGTAAAACAGGATGAGGACAGAAAACAGCTGAAAACAATAGCTATATCTTGGTTGTATTATTAACAAACGTTTGAAGATCACAGATACTCAGGAAACACACACAACTCACACTGTACTCAACATCATCTAGTACCGGGCCTGCTGGCGTAGGTGAACATGTCTCTCCACAACTTTCGATCTCGACAGTTATTTATCATTTCTGTTGTTGACATTCTGCCAGGGCATTCTCTTAAGCTGTCTGGTATCTTTTCTCTTTCCTTTCCTCTATCTCTTCGTCCCTCAATTGTTCCAGTTGTTACAATACATTCCAGCTGTTCTCTTCTCATTAGTGGTTTAAAAATGATGATTGTTTCTTCCTAATATTGGAAATTAGCTCTCTTTTTGCTTTGTCCTCTTTCAGAACGTTTTTTTTTACTCTTCGTAGCTCTCCATGATATTTTCAACATTCTTCTGTAAAACTACATGTCTACAGCCTCCAGCGATGTTCTTGTCTGTTGTCCTATTATTATAAACGAGACAAATCTGAAACAAGTGCAATGTTTCAAATACTTGGGCACAATAATAACATCAGATGGGAGATGCACCACAGAAATAAAAAGCAGAATAGCTCAGGCCAAAATAGCACTTCAAAAGGTTAAAAATATCTTATGCAACAAATATATGTAAATGGAAATGAGAAAGAGAGTTCATCGGTGCTATATAGAACCATTCTGACCTATGGAAGCTTGCTTGCTTGCTTTCGTTCGCCCAATGACTAAAGTATTCTAGAATTATGAATTAGATTGTAGAATTCCTTTTCGTCATCCGCCCATAAAAGGACGTTAAGTGGACGTCTCTGCGTTGTGTTGGGGTTTGCAGTGTAACACTGTTATATTTGAGCCCTTCGGCCCAACACATCCGACTTCAGCACGACCTATGGAAGCGAATCATGGACAGTGGACAAACAAATGAAAAGACGATTGGAGGCCACAGAGATGGGATTTCTTAGAAGAATGTTGAAAGTTCCCTGGACAGTTAAAAAGACCAATGAGGAAGTTCTCAAAGAGGCCAACACAAAAAGGGAACTCTTAAAAAACATCAGAAAGAAGCAATCAACATTTTTCGGGCACATCATGAGAAGAGGAAAGTTGGAATACTTGGTTACAACTGGCAAAATAAAAGGAAATAGAGATCGCGGGCGACAAAGAGAGAAAATACTGGATAGCTTAGTGTCATGGCATGGAAAACAGTCAACAACAGAACTGATACGATGCAGATAGAAGATTGTGGAAGGACATGATCACCTACGCCAACCGGTATGGCACATGATGATGATGATGATGGTCCTATTATTCCATGATTCACATCCATATGATAAGACTGGCTCTACATAGCATTTAAGAACTCTTTTTTTCCTGTTTCTATTGTCAAAAATATATATCATAAGATCTTTAGTAGAAAGAGCCATAGAGGTGAAAACAGATCTATACCTATTTTTCATAGATTTAAGCAAAGTATTTGACAAAGTAAAGCACCGAGAAATAATCAAAATTTTAGAAAGCATATACGTAGACGAAGCTCGAAGAATAATAAAGAACATGTACTGGCAACAAACAGCGGCCATAAGAACTGGAAACCAATTGGGAATGTTTCAACAAATAAAACAGGGTGTTAGGCAAGGTTGTGTGCTGTCACCAGATTTGTTTAATATTTATAGTGAGATTATTTTAAGATCCATAATGGGTATGCCTAGAATAACAATTGGAGGTCATAATATAAATAATCTAAGGTATACTGATGATACAATCTTATTTTATCAATAAAAATTGACAAATAATCAACAACAGAAAAAAAGTATGGACCAAAGCAGGATCGAACCCGTACTCAGTGGCACAGCTCGTCCTAAATGTTTGTTTGCAACGCAAGTATTCACCCCTACCCTATCCGGGAGATACTTGTCTTAACAGGAAAAAATACAGATACACTATGTATTTCCGAGCTGTGATCGTAGCCTTATGCTATAGTCGTGAGAACACCTGCGCAAAAGACATTGCCTACGAAGCTAATTTTTTAGTTAGCTGAGTGGCAGTTTTCCTAGCGTTTGGCTTTTCGTGGCAAGGCGCTGTGCCACTGAGTACGGGTTTGATCCTGCTTTGGTCTATATTTTTTCTGTTGTTGATTATTTGTCAATGTTTCCGAGTGCTGTAAATTATCTTCCTCTGAATTGATTCTCATAATAGTAAGTACCGGAGTTCAAAGCCCACAAAATGATGTGGTGATTTTTGTCAAAAAAGAGCCAAATTAATCCGTAGTTTCTTTATGACGTTATCTGCCCCTGGTTTCTTCGATAGTGAGATCTGATGTCTAGCCCTCTCCCAATGCTTGCAATATCCAAGAGGTCCCGTGTGCACATGCGCACGTCAAATAACGGGCAGCTGCCATAATTTGTGCCTTTTCTCCTAACACATCCGACTTCAGCGCAGTGGTGGATATTCAGAGGAGCAACGGAGACCACGATACCTCTAATATTTTATCAGATTACACAACATAATCAGATTCCAGCTCTGTGAGTTAAATGTCAATGTACAACCAGCCACCCTATACCCTAGTATACCCGTGATATAGTTTTAGTAATTCAAGCCGTTACTAGTAAATAGGCATCAAGGTCTATGGAGGTCAAACATACTACAACCGTACATAGACATGTAATGACATTGCAATGTGTATCAGAATTCCGTAGTCCATTTCTGAAACCAGCTCCTCGTTTCCATAACAACAGAAGAACGACTTATAAGATGGCGTTCTATCTCTTTATTGATACATATAGAAATAGAGCCATTAGAAAGTAGCCTTATCATGAGTCTCCGTATGATCACTGAGACTGTATATAACACAGTTGAAAAAAAACAACAACTGTAAACGATGTTAATTTACAAAAAAAAAAATCACTGACAATCCAAACAACTAAGATATTGCGATATAATTATAATTATGTTAATTTAGCAAAAACTGAAGGAATTATTTTACATAAAGTAAATTAATGTAATGTCGCAAAGGATGGAAACGGCAGGACAAAATCACTAACATAGAATTATAGAAATGTACCAGTCAAATACCAGTGGATAAAGAGATACAGCGAAGACGACGACGCTGGATAGTACACACACTGTGGAAGACAACTGAGAGTATTACACAACAGACCCTTTTTTGGAATCCCCAGGGGAAAAGACAAAGAGG
>JAVIAB010000046.1:39186177-39191177 GCA_032433765.1 Megaustenia siamemsis
CTGGCCGGCATCCACGCTACGACAAACAAAACTGCACCAAACCTAGCATCCAGCTCGCTGGTTAAGGGGCAAAAATCTAGACACACGAACGTATATAAGAGTACCGATTACGCGACCATCTCATCTTGTGTCATTATGTTGTTGTTACCCTTCCATCATCAAACAGAACAAAGAGTCAGGTTACCATGATCACAAGACTTAAACGCTGAAGAAGAGGAAGAAATATTTCCAAATTTCTGTATTTGATGTTTAGTTTAAGTGACCATTCATCACATGCTCGCTGTTTTTGCTATCTGTCATCTCCTTTGACTTTCTCTTTGGACGCTCTATCAAATATTTCCCACATGTCTCACTTGTGGGTCATGTCTATCATGGTACTAGTTCCTTCAATATTAAGTGGACTAGGTAATTCTTTCTCTTTGTTCTTATATGTTATGTAGGGCCAGTCTTAACATATGGATGTGAATCATGGACAATAGGACAACAGACAAGACAATCGCGTGAGGATTTATAAATGTAGTTTTACCGAAGAATGTTGAGTTTACAAAGTACAGCTAAGAAGAGTAATGAAAACGTTTTGAAAGAGACCAAAGCAAAAAGAGAGCTAATTTCCAATATCAGGAAGAAACAATCGGCAATTTTTGGCGATGAAATGAGAATTAGCTGAGAAACAGCTGGAATACATTGTGACAACTGGGAAAATTGAGGGCTAAGAGATAGAGGGAATAAAAGAGAAAAGATACCAGGCAGCTTAAGAGAGTGGCTTGGAAGAAGGTCGGCAACATAAATGATAAATAGCTGTCGAGATCGAAAGTTGTGGAGAGACATGATCACCCACGCCAGCGGGCACGGCACTTGATGATGATGATATGTTAAATGTGCTAATTTAAATGTTGTCGTTAAATAAATGAACTGAACTACGAAGGACAGGAGATCGGTTGTCGATCCTGATCGACAGCTTCATGGTTCACCCAGCCTTAAATGGGTACCTGAGTTTTTTTTTCTGGGAAAGTAAAGCGGCACGGGCGTAATATCGACCACATTACAACGAATATCAGGTGCCGATGGTGTATAAAATTAATGATCACTTACACCATATTCGATATAAGCCACTTGGCGTGACGGGGCTCTTTACTCACTTTACTTACTAAATAAATGCTTCTTTCTTTCTTTCTTTCTTTTTTCTTTCTTTCTTTCTTTCTTTCTTTCTTTCTTTCTTTCTTTCTTTCTTTCTTTCTTTCTTTCTTTCTTTCGCTCTTTCTTTCTGCAATAATTCGATGATTATTAAAAAAATGTAGGATTTTGGCGTGTGCTGAGACTGCAATGATGGGGACTGCCGGTAGCTGTCTTTGCTTGGAAGATGAGATAGTAATTCGGATGATTACACTGGCACGGGCGGTTGATCAATTATGGATTTTAAATCGTTTGCAGTGATACCGGGCTTTCCATAACCATAAACATAAATAAATGTATGCGTCATCCACCCTTAAAGAACATTAAGTTGGCGTATATGCATTGTGTTGTGGTTAACTTGCGACCTTCAGTCCAAAGCATATGTCTATAGAACCTGACATAAATGTCATTCAAAGAGCACGAACTCTTCTTCTTCTATCTTTCAGCTCCCTGGGGAGCATAGGTCTTAAACAAACGCTTTCAGCTCCCTGGGGAGCATAGGTCTTAAACAAACACTTTCAGCTCCCTGGGGAGCATAGGTCTTAAACAAACACTTTCAGCTCCCTGGGGAGCATAGGTCTTAAACAAACACTTTCAGCTCCCTGGGGAGCATAGGTCTTAAACAAACGCTTTCAGCTCCCTGGGGAGCATAGTTCTTAAACAAACGCTTTCAGCTCCCTGGGGAGCATAGGTCTTAAACAAACGCTTTCAGCTCCCTGGGGAGCATAGTTCTTAAACAAACGCTTTCAGCTCCCTGGGGAGCATAGTTCTTAAACAAACGCTTTCAGCTCCCTGGGGAGCATAGGTCTTAAACAAACACTTTCAGCTCCCTGTGGAGCATAGGTTTTAAACAAACACATTCAACTCCCTGTGGAGCATAGGTTTTAAACAAACACATTCAGCTCCCTGTGAAGCATAGGTCTTAAACAAACACATTCAACTCCCTGTGGAGCATAGGTTTTAAACAAACACTTTCAGCTCCCTGTGGAGCATAGGTCTTAAACAAACACATTCAACTCCCTGTGGAGCATAGGTTTTAAACAAACACATTCAGCTCCCTGTGAAGCATAGGTCATAAACAAACACATTCAGCTCCCTGTGGAGCATATGTCTTAAACAAACACTTTCAGCTCCCTGGGGAGCATATGTCTTAAACAAACACTTTCAGCTCCCTGTGGAGCATAGATCTTAAACAAACACATTCAGCTCCCTGTGGAGCATAGGTCTTAAACAAACACTTTCAGCTCCCTGGGGAGCATAGGTCTTAAATAAACACATTCAGCTCCCTGGGAGCATATGTCTTAAACAAACACTTTCAGCTCCCTGTGGAGCATAGGTCTTAAACAAACACTTTCAGCTCCCTGTGGAGCATAGGTCTTAAACAAACACTTTCAGCTCCCTGTGGAGCATAGGTTTTAAACAAACACTTTCAGCTCTCTGTGGAGCATAGGTTTTAAACAAACACTTTCAGCTCCCTGTGGAGCATAGGTGTTAAACAAACACTTTCCAAGTCGTTCTGTTTCTTGCCATTCTTTTAAGATCGTTCCACGTCTTCCCCATCATCTTCATCTCTGTTTATATCTGTCTTCTCAAAGAATTCCTTGGTCTTCCTCTTTGTCCTTTTCCCCTGGGGATTCTGAAAAAGGGCCTGTTGTATAATACTCTCAGTTGGCTTCCTCAGTGTGTGTCATATCCAGCGCGATCGTCTTTGTTGTATCTCTATTTCTCCACTGGTATTTGTTTGTACATTTCCATGATGTTATGTTAGTGATTTTGTCCTACCATTTCCATCCTTTTATTCTGCATAAGCATCTATTAATGAAGGTCTGTATCTTAATGATTATCATTTTAGTTGTTCTCCGTGTTTCACAGCCATATAATAAGACTGACTTAACAATGGAGTTGAACATTTTATTTTATTATTGAACCTAATTTCTTTGGACTTCCATATGTTTCCCAGTGCAACAAATTCTCCTCTTGCTTTTGATATCCTTTTTTGGTATCATTTTCTGTTACTGCCTTTTTGTCTATATTACTGCCCCGATATATGTAAGATTGAACGTCTAGTAGAGGTACAGAGCACGAACTGTATGATATTAATCAAGTAATTCACAATTTGAGATCTAATAGTTGTTACCATGCCAACAAAAATAACTCCAAAGTCAACGAAAGTTAGTTTCTAAATGTTCTTTATCCCGTCAACACGATTAACCTGTACAGTGTTGGGGGTCAAGGCCAAACTAATGCATGAAAATTTGAAGCTGCAGTAAAGTAAAGGTCAAGGTAAAGTACGAGACTTGAACCGGCGTCTTAGCACGCGAGTTTACACCCATATGTGCTCGGCCGCCTATCCAGAAATGTTCGGAGATTTCTGGATAGTGTCGCCTCAAGCATCGAAACTCAGATGCGAGGCAACATTCCTCACCTTCCAAGGGTAATACCCTGGTACCCATTTCTGCCAACGGCTGGGTCGACCGTGAGGGTATTTTTTTTCCCCATCCACGAGTACAATTCACACTGCTCCCAGCGGGAATCGAACACGGGTTGTCCGAACGTCGGTAGTCCATTCGGGTGGTTCTCCCAACTCGGCTACCGAGACCCCCAGCTGCAGTAAAGCTGATTGTGAAGGAGAGATGGATAGAAATAGAAAAAAGAATTGGTATGGTTAAAGGTTCACATAATTTGATTTACTTACACATCTGTGTGTGTGTGTTGTTTGTTTGTTCCTGCTGAAGGTCTATTGAGCTGAAACGTTGTTCAGATTTGTGTCGTCTACTAATCACGTAAAGATTTAACCGTACCATTTTTTCTTCTTTTTTTTTTTGAAAGATCATGTATCTTTATTCCGACAACCCTAACAATGGTAACTATGCACAATTATTCATAGCGGCCAGCGATCACACATCTCGCTCGGCCAGGTCACACACCATATCTCAGAATTCACATCTCTACTGGATACTCTCGCTTCTGTGCGTCTGCCTACTCAGGCTTACTTTACTTAATGCTTCAGAAATAGATTATAAAGAATAAGTCACCATTAATTCTAATAAGAGCATATGTCATCAAACAGGTCTGAGGATTTACCAACGCTGGCGAGGAGTAGTTTACCTATGCCTACGTCATACAGGGGCACATTCTCGTGTATTTTCACACTCCACAGGAAATGTAGGGAACAGAAGTTAAGGGGATAACCATTCATGTCATTTGTGTAAATGGAAGGGCTGCTGTCTCCAGGACCTCACTAGGACTGTTTTCATTTCTCCTGAATAGTGTTGAATCATCATCATCATGTGCCATACCGGTTGGCGTAGGTGATCATGTCCTTCCACAATCAAATATCTACAGTGCATCGTAACATTTCTGTTGTTGACTGTTTTCCATGCCATGGCACTAAGCTATCCAGTATTTTCTCTCTTTGTCGTCCGCGATCTCTCTTTCCTTTTATTTTGCCAGTTGTAACCAAGTATTCCAACTTTCCTCTTCTCATGATGTGCCCGAAAAATGTTGATTGCTTCTTTCTGATGTTTTTTAAGAGCTCCCTTTTTGAGTGTTGACTACACTGTCATATTCAAATCTTGTGTGATGTAAGGGGAATAACCTAGCAAATGATTTATGAATTAATGGTAAAGTCAGGATTATCTCTCTTTGATATTGAAGAATTTTGTTTTTTGTGTTTACTTATTGACGTTCTTCATCAACATCACGCAGCATAAATATAAACAGGACAGTTCTGAAAGAAGTGCAACGCGTCAAATACTTGAGCACAATAATAACATCAGATGGAAGATGCACCACGGAAATAAAAAAAGCAGAATAGCTGCGGCCAA
>JAVIAB010000046.1:39196177-39228677 GCA_032433765.1 Megaustenia siamemsis
TCGCAAGTATACACCTGGTACAAATGGAATGACACAACATGCAGAAGCCAGATAGATTTTATACTAACAAGAAAAGAGAACAAGAAAAGAGTAACCGACAGTAGAGCAATCCCAAATATTACAGACGACACGGATCACAAGATGGTTATGATCACACTAAGACAGCCAAAAATAAAGAGAAAACACGAAAACAAACAAAAGAAGCGAAAAGAACAGACAATAAAAATAAAACAATTAAACGATCAAGAAACAAGGAAAACCCTAGAAGAAAAACTCAGAGAGGAATTCAAGAAACTCCCTAACGAAGTATGCACAGTAGAAGAAGAGTGGAAACAATTTAAGGAAACAGTAACTAACATCTCTAAAACAGTTTGTGGAACGAAGCTAAGAACAAGAGAAGGGAAAAGAGCACCCCGTGGTGGAACGAAACAATCAGAGAAGCAATTAAAGAAAAGAAGAAACTGTTTAAAAATTGGAGGGAGAACAAGAACCAAGAAAAATATGAAAGATATGCCTTAGTTCGAAAAAGAGTTAAAATGCTGATCAAAGAAGCTAAGCAAAGGAATTGGACAGAATTCGGACAAAACATGAGCAGGGACTTGAAGACAGCCACAAGAGATTTCTACAAAGCAGTAAAAGCCACAAGAGCGAGAAAAGAAAACCATGATCCTACTGAGCTGATAAATGACAAAGACGGACAACCAATATCAAACAACCAATGTATGCAACAGAGATGGAAAGAATATTTTGAAGACCTGTTAAACATACCAACTACCAACAAGACAACAAAAACCACACTAGAACTCACAAATACTGAACCCAACATCATGAAAGAGGAAATAGAAGAAGTAATCAAATATGCACCAAGAAACAAAGCACCAGGGATAGATAACATTCCAATAGAAATAATAGCAGCAGCGGGAGAAACAGGAATGCAATGGCTGCACAGAATATTTAATGCAGCATGGCACCAACAACAAGCCCCAGAAGACTGGCAACAGGCAATCATCATACCAATATGGAAAAAGAAAGGTAGCAAAAGAGACTGCAATCAATATAGAGGTATATCTCTGCTCAGCCATGTAGGAAAGCTATACGCCAAAATCTTGGAAAAAAGACTGAGACCAATAATAGAACTACAGTTAAGCGATTCTCAAATGGGGTTCCGAAAAAACAGAGGATGTACCGACGCACTATTCACACTAAAACAGCTTGCAGAAAAAACGACAGAACACAACCAAAACTTATACATAGCCTTCATTGACCAGGAAAAAGCATTCGACAGAGTAAACAGAGAACAACTGTGGGAGATACTAACAACATACGGAGTAAGCCAACATCTAACCAACATTATTAAAAGTCTCTACGCCAACAGCAGCTGCAGGGTCAGAACAGCAACAGGCTACACAGACCACTTCGAAGTTAGATCAGGTGTAAGACAGGGGTGCGTACTATCCCCCTACTGTTTATTACATACATGGACCATATATGCAAGCTAGCCAACCCATCAGAGACAGAGGAGATCAACGAGCTTCTATTTGCAGACGACCAGGCACTAATACATGAAACAATAGAAGACCTACAAGAACACTTAAACAAACTCAACATCTTAGGAACAAAATACAACATGAAAATCAACATCAACAAAACAGAAGTCATGAATGTCGCCAAAAATAAACAGAACATCAACATAACTATAGAAGGCAGACAACTAAAACAAGTAGAGGAATTCAAATACCTAGGAAGTCTAATGACAAACGACAATTCCCAAACAGCAGAGATAGAATCAAGATGCAACAAAGCTTGTCAAATCATCGGACAGTTATCACCACTATTGTCCAACAAGGAAATAACTCTGGAGGCAAAACGAGCACTATACAATACAATCTTCATTCCAACGTTGTGCTACCAATGCCAGACCTGGACTCTAGATGCAAGAACAATAAGAAAAATAACCTCTACAGAGATGAAATGTGTTAGACGAATGACAGGAAACAGTCTGAGAGATAAGATCAGAAATGTAGAACTGAGAAAAAAGCTAGGAATAGCCCCAGCCATAGAATATATAAGGAAACAACAGATAAAATGGTTCGGCCACGTGACAAGGCAGAAAGAACAAAACACAACACAACGAGCCTTCAACAAACGTTGTGAGAACAACAGACCCAAGGGTCGACCACGAAAAAGATGGATCGATGGAATATTAGAAGCACTAGGAAACATAACAGCAGCAGAGGCGAACAGAAGAGCAAAAGACCGCAAATTATATCTCCCCTCGACGCTGAAAGGCAGATGAGGAAGGAAAGAAGAAGAAGAAGAAGAAGTATTGTATTGTATTGTATTGTATTGGTTTGTATTGTATTGTATTGTATTTATTGTATTATATTGTACAGTACTGAACTGTATTGTATTGTATTGTATTGTATTGTATTGTATTGTATTGTATTGTATTGTATTGTATTGTATTGTATTGTATTGTATTATATTGTATTGTATTGTATTGTATTGTATTGTATTGTATTGTATTGTATTATATTGTATAGTACTGAACTGTATTGTATTGTATTGTATTGTATTGTATTGTATTGTATTGTATTGTATTGTATTGTATTGTATTGTATTGTATTATATTGTAGTGTATTGTATTGTATTGTATTGCTTCCACCTCATAAGTTTACCTTTTTTAATTCTGTTTCCCTTGATCCCAGGGCCGAGCCGGAAGAGAGGTCGACAGACCTACACAAGGTTCCAGACCCTGGAGCTAGAGAAAGAGTTCCACTACAACCGGTACCTGACCAGACGAAGGAGGATCGAGATCGCACACTCTCTCTGTCTCACCGAGCGACAGATCAAGATATGGTTCCAGAACAGACGAATGAAATGGAAGAAGGAATGCAGGCAGCTGCAGGTTATTAACGGAGAATGCACGAATGATAAGTTTTAGCATCTAAACCAGTGGTGGACAACTTAGGGTGACCGAGGGCCGTAATATAGCCAAGACCAGAACAGGAGGGCCAAACTTAAGGGTTATCATCATTGAGTGCCGCCACTGCATCGAAGGTTGGCTACCATGGAGTGCCATTCCGCTCAGTCTTTTGCTTTGGCACTGCAGATTGTCATAAGTTTACTTCTCCATCTTTTGATGTTACTCGTCCATGCTAGTCCTGGTCTGCCTCTTTTCCCCTTTTCCCTCCAAGATTACTTTTAGTAGACTGCTGTGTCTTTTAACATGGCCCAAAAATCGCAATTGCCTTGTTTGAATTTTGTTTACTAGTTCTCTTTTCATTTTTACTTGTTCTAAGACTTCATCGGTTGTTTTCTTTTTTTTTTCATCCAATTTCTCCTATTCTTTTATAAATCCATATTTCAAAAGATTTCATTGTCTGTTTCTTGTCTAACAAGCTTCCATGTTTCTGCACCATACAGGAATGTTGAGAGGATACGACAGTTTGTTTTTCTTAGTTTTAGTCCTCGTGTTATTTTTTTAATGTTAGTATATTTTTCATGGCGCTAAATTTACTTTTTTGCCAATCCTATTCTTTTGTTTATTTCAATTTTACATTTTCCATCACTGGTTATAGTATGTCCAAGGTAGTTGTAGTTCTGAACTGTCTCCAGGTCTATTCCTTCAACGTTGATAGCAACTTGTAGTTTTTGAGTTTTATCTTTGGTTATTATCATTGTTTTAGTCTTTTTGATATTCACATCTAATCCATATTTTTTGCTTGTCATTTTTATTTCATTAAGTAATTGTTGTAGGTCTTTAGGATTTTCTGCTAGTAGTACAGTATCATCAGCATATCTTAGGTTATTGATTATCTTTCCATTAATGTTTAGGCCTGGCATCTCTGTGATGATTTTAAAGATTTGCTCAGTGTATAGATTGAACAAGCTTGGTGATAGGATGCATCCTTGTCCTACTCCTCTTTTTATATCATTGGGTTAAGAATAGCGTCAAAAATTACATTATGAGATTTTGTAATGAAAATAATGCTTGCATTTACATGACATATGTTATAATTTCTAACAAGACAATTAATTATTTATTTCAAAACTTCCTTCATATTATTTGTGTATAACCGAATGGAAATTTGATGTTTACTTCTATGTACTTAATATTGTGGTTTCTGTGGACACTTCAAAGATCAAGACAAATAGACTGACGAGCCGCCATTTGGTCACCTCTGATGCAAAATTTTTAGCAGCACAGAATTATTTGAAAAAGTCCAATTTCCATAATTAGCATGTGATTAGTTCCCTTTCCTTGTGAAAGTTCCAGTTTAATCTTTTAATAATTGGTTTATGAACCGTTACCAAGATGACATCTAAATATTACTTAACGTGTTAATTGTATTCGTGTTGTATTTATTGTACAATATGTGCGTGTCTGTGTGTTTAACATACAAAAACAAAAGTCATCAGAGCTGCTCTGAACAATGTCAACTTATTTTGAGTCTCTTGCTCTTTATGGCGTTCACATGATGGCTGCTAGAAGAATGAATAGTTCTCTGCGTCATCATCAAGTACCGGGCCTGCTGGCATAGGTGAACGTGTCTCTCCACAACTTTCGATCTCCACAGTTATTTATCATTTCTGTTGTTGACCTGCTGCCAAGCCATTCTCTTAAGCTGTCAGGGTTTTCTTTCTTTGCTTCTCTCTATCTCTTCGTCAATCAATGTTTCTAGTTGTCACAATACATTCCAGTTGTTCTCTTCCCATTACATAGCCAAATAATTATGATTATCTCTTCCTAATATTTTATTTCTCTGCGTTGGCCGACCTTCAAAGGACGTTACGTAGATTTAGTTGCGGTGTTATCCAATGAAGGACTGATTCCAAAATCTTGCATTGGGGCGGCTTAAAAAAAAAGAAGTTTTATCCACCAAGCCAAGCGTATTAGTAGACAAACACCAGACATGCCAAAAGTTGTTAACCCTCTACTGCCCATACCAGAACAGACTTCCTGGACAGAGGAATCAGGACTATCAGTACAAATACGGACAGAAGTGAAAGGAGTACTTGACAAAGAGGAACAGAACTGTATACAGCGTAATACAATAACTCTCAGTTTTCTGGATGAAGAATAGCCTTAAGATCTATGGATCCGTGTGTACACAGATAGATCAGCACAGAATGCAGTAAAGAATGGGGGAGCAGGTGCATACATAAAGTACCCAAATAACAGTAGGGATATGAATAAAATAGCAACAGGGAAATATTGTCACAATTATGATGCAGAAATACAAGCAATAAAGTTGGCAATAGAAAAACTGCTGAACAGTAATCTTAGCCCGCAGCCTGTAGTGTTTTTTGACAGATGCAAGATCAGTACTCCAGGCACTACAATCCAGAAAATTACCACGTCTGCAGACCTTATTGACTGAATTCTGCAAGCACCACAGGGTTGCACTGCAGTGTATCCCATCTCACTGTGGAATACCAGGAAATGAGAAAGCAGATCAGTTGGCAAAGGAAGGTTCAACAGACACACAACTAGATACACCGGTTACATACCATCATAAGAAACAGATAATCAAATCAATCAGAGGACCACAAGCCCCAAATCAGGATGCCTTTCATAATATGAATAGATATGAACAAGTTATCATTATAGCATCAGAACAGGACACAATCGACTCCACAGTTACAAATATACAAAATTCAAGATCGGCACCTCAACTACTACATGTACATGTGGATAGGCGCCCCAGACTGCTGAACACATATTTCAAGTCTGCACTTAATATAGTAAAAAAAAATTGTAAGTATAATGCCCCTGTCACACCAAGTGGCGTATAGGTAATATGGTGTTAGTGACCATAAATTTTACGGACCCTCGGCACATGATTTTTGGTATAATGTGGTCAGTATTACGGCCGTGCCGCTTTACTTTCCTAGAAAAAAATCCGGTACCCATTAAAACTGAATATAGTAGACTGAGGTAAATCCATTGGCCCATAGATACAACACTACAGTCAAAGCTATATGGGCCACTACAAGAATTACAAAAGACAGTAAAATCTATACAGGAAACGACATTGCAGATATAGACAATACTTCAGGCGAACGAAAGATAGATAGATAGATAAAAAGATAGATAGATAGATAGACAGACAGACAGACAGACGGACGGACGGACGGACGGACGGACGGACGGACGGACGGACGGACGGATGGATGGATGGATGGATGGATGGATGGATGGATGGATGGATGGATGGATGGATGGATGGATGGATGGATGGATGGATGGATGGATTAATGTATGGATGGATGGACGGATATTTGCTGTTGATTTTCATGTTGTATTTTGGGCCTATGCTGTTGAGTCTGTTGAAGTGTGTTTGTAGGTCTTCCTGAGATGAAACATTGACAGGAAGCTTCCGGATTGGAAACAACATAGACGGTGGGAATTTTTTTAAATCGAGACCGTGGTTTCATTTACCCGTCCTCTGATCTCTGGGTAATGAGATTTGATGTGCCGTCCTCTCTGGATTGTGAGATTTGATGTGCAGCCCTCTCTGGGTTGTGAGATTTGATGTGCAGCCCTCTCTGGGTTGCGAGATTTGATGTGCAGCCATCTCTGGGTTGTGAGATTTGATGTGCAGCCCTCTCTGCGTAGTGAGATTTGATGTGCAGCCCTCTCTGGGTAGTGAGATTTGATGTGCAGCCCTCTCTGGGTAGTGAGATTTGATATGAAGCCCTCTCTTGGTAGTGAGATTTGATGTGCAGCCCTCTCTGGGTGGTGAGATTTGATGTGCAGCCCTCTCCGGGTAGTGAGATTTGATGTGCAGCCCTCTCTGGGTTGTGAGATTTGATGTGCAGCCCACTATGCGTAGTGAGATTTGATGTGCAGCCCTCTCTGGGCAATGAGATTTGATGTGCAGCCCTCTCTGGGTAGTGAGATTTGATATGAAGCCCTCTCTTGGTAGTGAGATTTGATGTGCAGCCCTCTCAGAGTGGTGGGATTAGATATGCAGGCTACTCTGCATTGTGAGATTTGATGTGCAGCCCAATCTGGGTTGTGAGATTTGATGTGCAGCCCACTCTGGGTTGTGAGATTTGATGTGCAGCCCACTCTGGGTTGTGAGATTTGATGTGCAGCCCACTCTGGGTACTGAGATTTGATGTGCAGACCATTCTGGGTTGTGAGATTTGATGTGCAGCCCTCTCTGGGTTGTGAGATTTGATGTGCAGCCCACTCTAGGTTGTGAGTTTTGATGTGCAGCCCTCTCTGGGTAGTGAGATTTGATGTGCAGCCCTCTCTGGGTAGTGAGATTTGATGTGCAGCCCTCTCCGGGTTGTGAGATTTGATGTGCAGCCCTCTCCGGGTTGTGAGATTTGATGTGCAGCCCTCTCTGGGTAGTGAGATTTGATGTGCAGCCCTCTCTGGGTTGTGAGATTTGATGTGCAGCCCACTCTGGGTTGTGAGATTTGATGAGCAGTACTCTCTGGGTAGTGAGATTTGATGTGCGGTACTCTCTGGGTAGTGATATTTGATGTGCGGTACTCTCTGGGTAGTGATATTTGATGTGCAGCCCTATCTGGGTAGTGAGATTTTGATGTGCAGCCCTCTCTGTGTTGTGAGATTTGATGTGCAGCCTACTCTGGGTAGTGAGATTTGATGTGCAGCCCTCTCTGGGTGTGAGATTTGATGTGCAGCCCTCTCTAGGTAGTGAGATTTGATGTGCAGCCATCTCTGGGTAGTGATTTTTGATGTGCAGCCCTCTGTGGGTAGTGAGATTTGATGTGCAGCCCTCTTTGAGTAGTGAGATTTGATGTGCAGCCCTCTCTGGGTAGTGAGATTTGATGTGCAGCCCACTCTGGGTAGTGAGATTTTATGTGCAGCCCTCTCTGGGTAGTGAGATTTGATGTGCAGCCCTCTCTGGGTAGTGAGATTTGATGTACAGCCCTCTCTGGGTGGTGAGATTTGATATGCAGCCCTCTCTGGGTTGTGAGATTTGATGTGCAGCCCACTCTGGGTAGTGAGATTTTATGTGCAGCCCTCTCTGGGTAGTGAGATTTGATGTGCAGCCCTCTCTGGGTAGTGAGATTTGATGTGCAGCCCTCTCTGGGTGGTGAGATTTGATATGCAGCCCTCTCTTGGTTGTGAGATTTGATGTGAAGCCCTCTCTGGGTTGTGAGATTTGACGTGAAGCCCTCTCTGGGTGGTGAGATTTCATGTGTAGCCCTCTCTGGGTTGTGAGATTTGATGTGAAGCCCTCTCTGGGTGGTGAGATTTGATGTGCAGCCCTCTCTGGGTTGTGAGATTTGATGTGCAGCCCTCTCTGGGTGGTGAGATTTGATGTGCAGCCCTCTCTTGGTGGTGAGATTTGATGTGCAGCCCTCTCTGGGTTGTGAAATTTGATGTACAGCCCTCTCTGGGTTGTGAGATTTGATGTATAGCCCTCTCTGGGTTGTGAGATTTTATGTGTAGCCCTTTTAGGGTTGTGAGATTTGATGTGCAGCCCCCTCTGGGTAGTGAAATTTCACATGCAGCCCTCTCTGGGTAGTGAAATTTGATGTGTAGCCCTCTCTGGGTAGTGAGATTTGATGTACAGCCCTCTCTGGGTTGTGAGATTTGATGTGCATCCCTCTTTGAGTTGTGAGATTTGATGTGCAGCCGTCTCTGAAAACGGTGAAATCACCGAAGTCCCGTGTGCACGCGCTCGGTGAAGAGCTCCGGGCAGTTCAAAGTTGAAAAGAGTTGGATAGAAATAGCCGCAGTCCGGGTAAATGAGCTGTAAAGCCAAATCCACGTCGAATGCCCTTAAATAGCGACACATTGCATCTACGTCCAGGTGAACGCTAAGATGCAGAAGAACAAGTATTTGATTACCTTTGAGTAGAACTATTTTATCCTATTCATGAAATCACTTTCATTGCTGTCGGGGCAGCCCCATATTCGCTCCATCGCTGTCTAAATATTTCTCGAAGCGCATGCAGACTGATCGAGTGTGTAGAGTGTTGGTTTTAGATACATCTACTTTCCCACTAAGCACTCTGGATCGACCAGACCCATTTTCTACGTTTAGATTCGTCAGTATCTCAATAAATATATTTTTACCTACACTCATCCTCTTCTGAGTCGCTATAGCTCAGTGGTTAGTGAAAAGGACAAGAGGTAGGGTTCGATCCAACCGACGGCTTCCGGGTTCACCCAGCCTTAATTGGGTACCTGATTTTTTTCTGGGAAAGTAAAGCGGCACGGGCGTGATACCGACCACATTACCTCAAAAATCATGTGCTGAAGGTCTGTAAAATGTATGGTCACTAACACCATATTCCCTATACGCCACTTGGCATGACGCGGGCACTTTACTTTTTGCATCCTCTTCTTCTTCTCTTAAGGAGTAAAGAACAAACTTGGCGATGTCCTCTTTGTCCAGAGAATTGAGAAGTGGGGCCACACTCACTGTCAGCGAGGTTATCTGCTACGCTTTGAGCTAAACCATGCGACTTTAAGAGAAGATCATTAGCTAATGGAAACGTCGTTAGTGACGGATAAGTCGTTGATGATAAAGTCAACCTTGGTTCAATCCTAGCCTCGGGGACTGGTTGGTCTCGAGGCCGGCGTATTGCCTCGAGATAGAGAGGTTGTGGGTTCAAATCCTGGCTGCACCAGTGGGGGATTTTTATCCATGATTTCTCTTTGCGGCAACCACCCTCGGTCTCAGCAGCGAGGCCCGGCTTGAAATGTCAATTACTCATCGACGGAAAAAAATATGAGTACCTTCGAAGTCGGAGTTATCTGCCTGTGCGGCTGTCAGGAAAAAAATGATTAACACGCAAAATTCAGTTCCTAGTCTCTCTCTAGGGACTTCGTCAGAGGTTAAAGCTGCCGAACGAAAAAAGAAAATCCTAGCCTAACGTTCTATAGTCGTCTAGGTTGAGGAAAGATCTGGCACATTAAATGAGGAAGGTAATAACAGGGAGGAAATTAACTGTCCTGCTTATTGAGTTATTGGGTTTTTAGCGGGTCATCATCATTGCACTCAGAACATGTCCATAGGTGCTCAGATTCCCTCCTCAGTAAGTTCAGCAGTGTCCAGCGATTGATGACTCCAGTTCTATGTTGGTTGATAAGTCTTCTTACACGCCCACTAAGTTTCTCGTTTCTGGCTGTGTCCATCTTAACTCCCATCTCTTTCATCCGAAGTAGTGACGTGGACTCATGGTTGTCGAAGTCCTGTGCCCTTCTCACTTCCTGGAGGGCATTGATGATGCCCGCCCGATCCATTGGTTCACCGTCCTCAACAAAATCCCAGCTAGCCAACCTGTCCGCACTTTCATTTCCCCACGCTCCCGCATTTCCTGGGACGTAGACAAAGGTGACCTTACGTATTTTTGACTTCTGCAATGACTCTACCCATTGCCTGCGTACAGATTCCGCCTCCACTTTTCTTATCATGCTCATCGAATCACTCAGTATACAGGCGTGGGTGTAGTCTTGTGACTCTAAAAAGATGAATGCGCTGGTCAGTGTCATCACCTCCATCGTCATGCTACTCGTGGTCATGACGTATGCACCACTGTCTTCCATGCCCTGCTAATGTTCACACCCAATGGTGCGATCTACCACGATGAGATTTAGTAATTCGCTCACCTGCAATGTTATGTTCTGTAGAAACCCATTAAGTTTATCTGTTACTTGCTTGCGTTCGTCCGATGACTGAAGGAGTACACGTCTTCATCATCCGCCTTAAAAGGACGTTAAGTGGGCGTTTCTGCGCTGTTTTGTGGTTTGCTGCATAACTATGCTATTTGTGCCTTTCGGCCCAACACATCCGACTTCAACATTTTTGAGTACCGAGTATTCTTCCCTCTTCGATCCCTACCCGCTTGGCCAGACTAGACTCTATAATAATATTCATTTATTATTATTTGTCTCTAGACAAGTTAGTCTGTTCTTAGAATCACAACGGAGGCGGAGCAGTGTCTCGATTATTCTGGTTCACCGAACCTGGCGAAAGCCATCAGCTTTGAGCCACGCTGAACTTCCAGCTCTGGTGCTGTGAGGTACGCCTTCGCCTCTGCTTATCTATTACTAATCAAAGAAATTTAGATTGGTAGTTTTCTTTGTACAACTAAACAAAGCTATTTAACACTTTGTACGTGTACAACTCTAATTATTTTCCAAAAAGCCATCTATATTTTTTCAGTGTAAATATGGAGGCGTCAGTTCCTAAGAAAAAAAAAGTTCATTTTCGCCCAGGTGTAATATGTAAGCACAAATTCTGATACACTATCTCACGTTTATCTGCTGCTAGTCTTGTGCTGTCTGTTTCGCTACGCCACCTACAATTCGTACGCCATGAAGAGTTCCACCTGGGTAATTTCTCACCGCTATTTAAACACAGGGTGTTAGACAAGGTTGTGTGCTGTCACCAGATTTGTTTAATATTTATAATGAGATTATTTTAAGATCCATAAGGGGAATGCCTGGAATAACAATTGGGGGTCATAATATAAATAATCTTAGGTTTGCTGATGTGCAGTCTTAAATCGCTAAGAGTGAAAATGAGTTACAAGAATGTTGGACACTATAGTGAAAGAAAGCAAAAATAAAGGACACGGCCTTAATAGCAAAAAGATAGAAGTAATGGTGACAACAAAGAAAAAGACAACACCTCAGTGCAAAATAAAGACAAGTGGAACAATATTAAAACAGGTACATGAATTTAAATATATGGGAACTTTGTTAACCTCAGACGGAAGATGTACAAAAGAGGTGAGATGCAGAATGGCTCAGGCAAAAGCAGCTTTCCAACATATGAGGAAGATACTATGCAATCCATTTTTGACAATAGAAACAAGAAAAAGAGTTCTTAAATGTTATGTAGAGCCAGTCTTAACATATGGATGCGATCCATGGACAATAGGACAACAGACAAGAAAATCACTGGAATCTGTAGAAATGTGGTTTTACAGAAAAATGTTGAAAGTACCATAGACAGCTAAGAAGAGTAATGAAGATGTTCTGAGAAAGGTCAAAGCAAAAAGAGAGATAATTTCCAATATTAGGAAGAAACAATTATCATTTTTTGGCCATGTAATGAGAAGAGAACAAGTGGAATATATTGTAACAACTGGAAAAATTGAGGGACGAAGAGATAGAGGGAAGCAAAGAGAAAAAATAACAGACAGCTTAAGAGAATGGCTTGGCAGGTCAACAACAGAAATGATAAATAGCTTCCGAGATCGAAAGTTGTGGTGAGACATGATCACCTACGCCAGCAGGCCCGGTACTTGATGATGATTATCCCGCCATGTTACATGCATATTATTATGTGATGTTTATATAATCAAAACCACACTTGCTACAATTCATTATAAATAAGGACAAAAGAATTTGATTTGTATTTATTATGGTTCTTCTTTACGTTTTCAAGTACATATATTTGTATTGTTATCTTCCCGACTTATTTATCATAATAAGAAAATTAGTATTGAAGATGTATATAGAAATATTTTTTTTTCATTGATGTGAATCATGGACAATTAAACACATTATTATAGCTCGCTTGTTTCTCTATATGTTTTATGTCTAGACCGTGGAAAGGTAATGACGAAATAGTTGCCACCAAGAAAATAATGATCTTACGTCCAATCAATGGCCACCATTTTACCAAGGATAATTGTATCGGTTACGTCCCTTAGAGAGGGGAGATCATCACATTTCAAAACCGGAACGGTAGCTCTTTTGTTTAGAGTCAGTTGCTATGAACATGTCTGTATCTGTCTATCTATCTGTCTTTCGTTCGCCTGAAGCATTGTCTATATCAGCATTGTCGTCCCCTGTATACATTTTACTGTCGTTTGTAATGCTTGCAGTGGCCCATATAGTTTTGTCTGTAGTGTTGTATCTATGAGCCAATGAATTTTCCTCAGTCTACTATATTCTGTGCAGTCTTGAAGCATGTGTCTGGGGCGCCTGTCCATATATACAATTAGTTGATGTGCCGATTTTGAATTTTGTATATTTGTAACTGTGGAGTCGATTGTGTCCTGTTCTGATACGTATAATGCTAACTTGTTCATATCTATTCATATTATATGAAAGGTGTCCTGATTCAGGGCTTGTAGTCCTCTGATTGATTTGATTATCTGTTTCTTATGATGGTATGTAGCCGATGCATCTGGTTGTGTGCCTGTTGTTGTTGTTGTCTGTATCTGTGTGTCATTGTGTGTGTGTGTGAACATGTATGTATCTGTGTACTACTGTGGGTCAGTCTCCCCACTTCACAGCCCGCTTTGAGGAGCCTCGGTAGCCTAGTTGTGAAAGCCACCCGACTGGACTACCGACGTAGGGACAACACGTGTTCGATTCCCGCTGGAAGCAGCGTGAGTTGTAGTGAATCATAGGATGAAGAGCGCCATCGTCTTCGCTGTATCTCAAATTAATACGATGGCGATGGATAGGACACACACTGGGGAAGCCAACTGAGAGTATTACACAACAGCCCTTTTTTGGAATTCCGAGGGGAAAAGACAAAGTGGAAGACCTAAGAATTATTAGAGAAGACAGATAGAAGCAGAGGTGAAGATGATGGGGAAGACATGGAATGATCTTAAAAGAATGGCAAGAAACAGAACGATTTGGAAAGTGTTTGTTGAAGACCTATACTCCACAGGGAGCTGAAAAGTAGAAGAAGAAGATAGGAGGAAGAGATATGTTTACATCATTCGGAAAACATTGACAGATAATCAACAACAGAAAAAAAAACGTTCATCATTTTTTTCCGAGTGCAGTAAACATCTCTTCCTCCTATGGTTCGCTGAATTATCGCCTCGGAAGTTTCACTCTATAATAATATTTATTTATTATTATTTGTCTCCAGTGTGAAATGTAGTCGTGGTTGGAAAAAAAATACCCCAGCGGTCAACCCAGCCGCTGGCAGAAATGGGTACCATGATAGTACTCTGGGAAGGGGAGGAATGCAGCCTCGCATCGCGAGTTCCGATGCTTGAAGCGACACTAAACAGAAGTCTCCGAACACCTCTGGATAGGCAGGCGAGAACATATGGGTGAAAACTCGTGTGCTAAGACGACGATTCAAGTCTCGTCCTGGGAGCGACCGAGCTCCCAGCGGTATAACTGGGCCGGGAGGAGGTGAGCCCCTATAGATGCAGGGCTAGAGCCCACCGACATGTGGTATAACTGGGCCGGGAGGAGATGAGCCCCTATAGATAGACAGGGCTAGAGCACACCGACATGTGGTATACGCCATGGCCCTCATCTAATCACCCTCACTCTCCCTTGAGTGAGTGTCTTGTCTTCTATCTTATTACTATTTCTATAGGAACCCCCTGTGGACAGGGTGAGAGCTTCAGCGAAACCGCCTCGAGACCATCTACTGACATACTTGAAGACAAATGACTCTAGTACTGACTAGGAGACCATCTACTGACATACTTGAAGACAAATGACTCTAGTACTGACTAGGAGACCATCTACTGACATACTTGAAGACAAATGACTCTAGTACTGACTAGAAGTCCATCATGTTCCCTTTAACAGTCCTGTAGTACATCGCATAGACTCAAGTGACCCAGGACGTGACGATCCTCTGTCGATACATTTGGCCCCCATGAGATACACCTGAATGAACGGAGTAAGTGACAGTGACAGTAGGTGGCGGGGAATGGGCTGTTGTGAATCCTGCTTGAATACAGGGCCTAGAAAGTGAACACATGGATGGATGATATGTCAGCAGAGACAGAGACACAATACATGCCATGGATGGAATTGAGGCGAGGATTTGCAAAACCTTCACCCTGGGGTCCCCCAGTTTTAACAATGCCATGTACACCAAGAATATAAACCAATACGAGCTCGGACGCCGCCTCGGTCAACAAGGTCCGCGCCAGACAGTGAGCAACCAGGCTAGACTGCGCGATAAATTAGCTAGTAAAAGAAACTCAAACAACTCATACAAAAACCAGAAACCTCAGATCCAACAAACTTCAATATATAAATATTTTAATGGAAGAAAGAGCATGAAGATTGGTCAGAGTGGAAAAACAAATAAATTAAACATAGTACAACTTAATTTTTCAGGCCTCAAAAACAAGAAAACAGAGGTAACCAAAACCATGTACAAATACCAGATCCATATTGCCCTACTGCAGGAAACACTACACAAGAACATAGACACAAATATAACAGGTTACACCAGCTATCCATGTAAGTGCACCAACAACTACAGGGGTATAATCACCAACATCTAAAACAATATACAGGGAGACGTAGCATCACTAAATAATGCAGAACTAACAGATGTTCAGAAAGCCACAATTTGGTTTGCATCCAGCAAATATAATATTTATAATGTTTACAATCCACCAGGCACAAATTGTAACATAACAGAACTTGATCAAGTCAACTACCATAGAACTATCTTGGCTGGAGATTTTAATGGACATTCAACACAATGGGGATATTCTAACTAAAATCCCACAGGAAAATACATAGAAGATCTTTGCCAATCAACTAATCTTACTGTCATGCAGGACGCAGAATCAACACCGACTCTCCTACATAGAGCCCATCTCTCCCTTAGTAGACTCGATTTGCAATTTGCTATGCTGATCTCATAAGCTACTGCCACATTGATGTTATTGATGACGTAGGCAGTGATCACAGACCCATAGTCACCATAGTAGGCACAAAAACAGCAAAAATCAAAACAAAACAGAGAACAAGATGAAATTTAAAGAAAGCTGACTGGAAGCTATATCAAGAAAAATCCGACCAACTCCTGAACAATCTGACAGACAACAGCGTAGAAAAATTAAACGAGATGTTCACACAAATAATACTCAACACTGTAGAACAAACTATACCTAAAGGATGTACAACACAATATCGACCATTTTGGAACACAGAACTGGAGACAGCAGTATCAGAAAGAAAGAAAGCCAGAACAATACTTGAGCAGAACCCAACTCTGAATAATAAAATAAGCCATAACAAAGCTAGTGCTAAGGTCAAACTAGTTACAAAAAAAGCAAAGAAAGAGAAATGGCAAGAAACATGCAATAAACTCAATCTGCGACATGAAAGAAATAAAGCCTGGAGACTTATGCAACATTTGTCTGGTGATAAAAGAGAACCAAACCCTAAACCAATCAAATTTAATAATCAAATCATCAACTCTAAAAAAATATAGTTAAAAAATTAATCACTCAACAGAGCGAGCAAACGTACAGATAGCGATAAAATCCATCCACGTAATTTAAAATTAATTGAAAGAGCCCCAACAACAAATGTTGCAATATTTGAAGAAGATCTTAACATGAGGGAACTAGGAAAGGCATTAAGAAAATTAAAATGTAGAAAATCCCCAGGGCCTGACAAGGTACACAATGAGATGATAAAGCATCTCGGCAAGTCAGGGAAAGAAACATTACTTAGACTGATCAACAAGTCATGGAAAGAAAGCAAAATTCCCAAGACATGGAGAAATGCCTATATAGTGCCATTGCTAAAAAAGAACAAGTCTCCAAATGACCCCAGAAGCTATCGTCCCCTATCCTTAACATCATGCATAGGTAAAATAGCTGAGAGTATGGTCAATAGCAGACTATACTGGTATCTGGAAACCTCTAATACCCTGTGCTACGAACAAGCTGGTTTCAGGGCAGGCAATAACACAGAAGACCAAATCTTCAGGTTAATACAACAGGTCCAAGATGGATTTCAGAAGAGACAACATACTCTAGCCATCCTAGTAGACCTGCAGCAGGCTTACGATAGAGTCTGGCGTAAGGGGCTTTTATTGAAGATGAGAGATGCCGGGATACATGAGAAACTGTACAAATGGGTCAAATTTCCTGGTTGACAGAACAATACAAACTAAATTAAATGAATCCTTATCAGACAAAGAGGTGCTAGAAGGACTAACACAGGGATCACCACTCAGTTGTACCCTTTATTGATATTATATCAATGATCTGACCAAAACCCTGATAAATAAAAAAGCTCTCTATGCGGATGATCTGGTCATGTGGAGTACGAATGAAAATATTAGAACAGCTGAAACACAACTAAACAAAGACCTGAGGCACCTAGAAGAATATTGTAACCTGGAAAATAAAAATAAATGTACAGAAAACAGTATATACAGTATTTACTAAAAGTAACAAAATAGCTAAGGCAAACATCAAACTCAATCTCCAACACAATAATCTACAAAAAGAGGAATACCCTACATATTTAGTAATACAACTAGAACAACAATTGAACCTGAAGAAACATGTAGAGAATCTCACTAAGAAGGCAACACAAAGACTCCAACTAATGAAAAGGCTTCCCAGTACCTCATGGGGAGCAGATAAAGAAACACTTAGAAATATCTATCTGGGATATGTTCGCTCTGTTTTGGATCATGGTAGCTCGCTCCTAGTGACATGCAGCAAAACAACTAACATGTCACTGGACAAGATACAAAATAATGCATTACGACTCATTAGTGGTGCAAGGAGGTCCACTCCAGTTGCAGCCTGCGAAATTCACTGCAATGTTGAACCTTTAGAGTTGAGGAGAAACAAGACCGCTATGGTTCTCTATGAAAGACAAAAAAGAATGGAGAAGGACCACCCTAACAGAAAATTAGTAGATACATGGACCCCAAAACAAAGAATTAAACAGATGTCAGTATTACAACATGTGAGAAATATACAAGAAAAATTCCATCTACCTGAAAAACGACTACAAACATCAAGAGTCATCAAAGAAATGCCACCATGTACAAATTTTAAAAATCATGAAATAAATGTAGATATATGTGACAGAACAGATAAAATGGCAGACCCAGTATCAGTAACACTAGCAGCAAGGAAAACAATAGATACTTATCCAGAGGATTGGATACATATATACACAGATGGTGCAGCCACTAACGCTACTTCAAAAGCTGGATATGGAATACTAATACATTATCCAGATGGAACAGCAGAAGAAATATGTGGCCCTTGTGGTGAAGTCTGTAACAATTATGAAGCAGAAATAACAGCTACAGAAACAGCAATTTATCATTTAAATACGATTTTCGATACCACACACCGAAGAAAACAAACACAGTCATATTTACGGATTCCAAATCGGCTCTGCAAGCACTGGGAAACAACATGAACAAACCAGAACTCACACAACTTATCATAGACACAGACTCATTGAAACACATAACATAAGATTGATCGTGCAATGGATCCCGGGACACTCAAACATACCAGGAAATGATAAGGCAGATACATTAGCTAAGAGAGGATCTAAACAGACACAGATACATACATCCATCACACTAGACACAGCCAAACAAGTCATAAACTCCAACAGTAGAGAGGAGTGGCTGAATGGATGGGCCTTAGGGAAAACAGGGAGAGAGCTTTTTAAATATATGGCAAGATCAAATCCACAAGACAACATCAACAACCTAACAAGAAGAGACCAAACCACCATCTTCAGACTGAGAACAGGTCATGTTATGCTGAATAACCACATTAATAGAATACAACAAAACCATACCTGAGTATGTCCACTCTGTAATCACCCACAAGAAACTGTAGAACATCACCTGTTTCAATGTCCAAAGCTCACTGACATCAGAACAACACTACTTCCTCAAAGACCCTCCAAATGGAACACTCTGTATGGAACCACAGCAGAACTTAAAAATATCTGCAGATACTACAACATGGCATTGGGCCGAAGAGCATGAGCTCAAAGGTCGCTGGATCCATAACAACAACATATATCAACAACATATATGTATACACACATTTTTGACAATAGAAACAAGAAAAAGAGCTCTTATTATACGTTATGTTTAATCACTCTTGACATATGGATGTAAATCGTGAATCATGGACAATATGACAACAGACAAGAAGATCACTGGAGACTGTAGAAATGTGATTTTACAGAAGAATGTTGGAAAAGGCGGGGGGGGGGGGGGGGGGGAAGAAGCACATCCGCCTGCAACCTGCTATCACAATAGCAGGGTCGGCGCACCATCAGCTGGCCAAGACCTAGCAGTTCTTCCTCCTCGTGGTCTCCTCGTGGTCTCCTCGTGGTCTCCCCCTGGAAACAGTCTGCGTCAAAACAGACTGGCTAACAGAAGCTAGGATCGCCGTGTTCCCTGTAGTGGTGGCTGTTACTGATATAGAGGACCCAGTATTGCAGTACCTCTGGGCTGGACTAGTAATTTCCCAGCATAGCCTGGGACAGACGAACTCCAACCTCTCCAGTAAGAGCCGGGAATGTCAAGAAAGCCATAACGACCCGCCACATCTTATGAGTCAAACGGCAGCCTGCCCGCATCAACTCGTGGCAATCCGTCAACAACAAGAACAGAAGAATGCTGAGAATACCATGGATAGTTAAGAAGAGTAACGAAAATGTTATGAAATAGTCCAAAACAAAGAGTGAGCTAATTTCCAATATTAGGAAGAAAAATCATAATTCTGTGGCCATGTAATAAAAAGAGAACAGCTGGAATATATTGTGGCAACTGGGAAATGTGAGAGATGAAGAGATAGAGGAAAGCAAAAATAAAAGATACCAGACAGCTTAAGAGAATGGCTTGGTCAACAACAGAAATGATAAATAACTGTCGAGATCGAAAGTTGTGTAGAGACATGATCACCTACGCCAGCCGGCATGGTACTTAATGACGACGATGATGATGATGACGATGAAGAAGATATATATTTATTTTCAAATATTTTTTTTTTCAAGGTGTGTTCAAATAAAAGTAGATTATCTTTGTTATTGAAAGTACTTTTAAAAAAAAAGAGTAATTATATTATCACTGGTGGTATTGGTGGTCAAGAGGTAAAGCTCCGGTCTCTGAACAAGAATGTTCCGGATTTGATCTCCACCACAGGTGCCTGACATTTTTTTCAAAAATCGAATGCTTGGTTTCTTTTTCGAGGCTTTTACCCTAGTCGCTGTGTAGTAAGATGCGATGTCTAACCCTCTCACAAATGGCAAAAAATAAAAACAAAGAAGATTCCGTGTGCACTCGCGCACGTTAAAGAACCCTTGGCAGTTAAAATCGAAAAGAGGAGGTCCGCTGTCCTGGCAAACATTGTGACGTAATATCTACTCATCCATGCCGAGGAGGGATGTGTCGGGTCGAAGAGCATAGATATCACTGCTTTCCTATAAACAACCGATTCATCGCATTAATACATCCAACATAAATGAGTAAGTATATGAGTACCTACCTACCCTGTGCTATCAGTGTTAAACGTGGACAATTACGACAAATTACAAAAGTAAATTAGCCACTACAGAAATGAGATGTCTGGGCGACATGCGCGTCCTTAAGAGATAGACAACGAAATGGAGACCAGGAGACTTCTTCTTTCTTCTACTTTGCTCTTTCTCACTGATGCCTAAAAGGTGTCCTAGTTTATATCATTTGTCGTTCTTGAGCTGCTCGAACTGTCTGAATTAGTGATTTTCCTTTATTGTTACATGTCTCTGTCACTGCATTTATCCATCTTCTTCTGGGTCTTCCTCTTGGTCTTTTCCCATGCATTCTCGAGAAGAACGAAACCAGGAAAGAAATAATAATAATAAATGAATATTATTATAGAGAGAACATCCCGAAGCGATAATCAGCGAATCAATTCAGAGGAAGAGTTATGTTTACAGCACTCGGGAAAAAATGACAAATAATCAACAACAGAAAAAAAAACACAAAACAAGATATGGTCCTAGGCAGGATTGAACCCGTACTCAGTGGCACAGCACCTTGCCACGATAAGCCAAACTCTAGGGAACACTGCTAACTCGGCTAACTAAAGAAATAGCCATCATTGGCAATGTCTTTCACACAGGTGATCGCAGTCCTATACTATAGTCATGAAAACAATGCGTGAAAGACATCGGCAATGATGGATATTTCTTTAGTTAGCCGGGTATCAACAAATCAAAAATCAAAAGATACATGCAAAAATAATAGATGCTAGGACGCCAAGGAAAAACTACATGAAACGCAACAATTTTCTGAGTGAAATTATCTTTCAAGTAGGAGAAAATCTGCCTGCACGGCGAGTGACACAAGAACATATACGGTTACCAATGTAAAAAAAAAATGGGTAGGGAGAGAGCGAGAGAGAGAATATTTTCACAGAGTTCTGTCCCTTGGATTTCGCAACAGATTAGAAACAAAAAAATGGCTTACCTAAACAAACAAATAAAAAAATATAAACCACATCAAGAACACGTAGGCACTGCATTGAATACAAGCACAAAAGTTAAACCAAAAACAAACCTGACGGATGAAAGTGAAGGCACAGACACATAATGTGCCTGAGATTTTATGTACGACAAAAAGATGGTCAAAAATCTGACAGATGAGGAAGAATAATATATGAATAGTATTATGAATGGAAACTTCCGAGGAGACAGATTAACGGATTGCTTGCTTGCTTGCATCTGATCGTCTTCTTGCTTATTTGCTTACTTACTTGCTTGCTTGCATCTGATCGTCTTCTTGCTTATTTGCTTACTTACTTGCTTGCTTGCATCTGATCGTCTTCTTGCTTATTTGCTTACTTACTTGCTTGCTTGCGTTCGCCCGATAACTAAAGGAATACACCTTCTCATCATCCGTCCTTAAGAGGACGTTAAGTGGACGTGTTTGCGCGTGTTTTGGTTTACATTAAAACTGTGATATTTGCGCCTTTCTGCCCAACACATCCGACTTCAGCTTGTTATTTTTGAGTACCGGGTTCTCTTCCTTTTTCGATCCCTACTAGCTTGGCCAGACTAGACAGGTTAGTCTGTTACTGGAGGCACCACGGAGAGGTGGAGTAGGGCCTGGATGGCTCTGGTTCACCGATCCTGTCGCAAGCCATCAGCTGTGGGTGGCTGACAACTTCCAGCTCTACTGCTAGGGCTAAAAGGATTCACCCAATGGGAGTACACAATCATCATCAAGTACCATACCTGCTGGCGTAGGTGATCATATCTCTCCACAATTTCAATCTCGACAATTATTTATCATTTCTATTGTTGACCTTCTGCCTAGCCAATATTTGTCTGGCATCTTTTCTATTTGTTTCCCTCTATCTCTTCGTCCCTCAATTTTCCAATTTGTCACAATCTATTCCAGCTGTTTCCTTCTCGTGACATGGCCAAGATAATCTTTTGACTTTGGTGAAGAAAAGCGAACTGAAATGTTTTGAACAAGTATCTGCATCGTCTAGTCGGACAAAGACGATTCTCCGTGGATCTGTGGGCAGAGAACGAAGGAGAGGTAGATAGATAAAGACATGGGGAGATAATATCAAATAATGGACACGCCGCGACTTCACAGTCCTAAAGAGTGACCGTCTGTTAGTATACCTCCGACGACCCCCAGGGGTATTGGATGAAAGTGTGGAGGAAGTATATCGCGTGTGACATTCCTGACATACTTTTAGTATTTTTTTTTTACGGCCACTACAATCAGCAAAAATCTGAAAAAAAAAGTGCAACGCCTCAAATGCTTAGGCGCAATAATAACATCAGATGGAAGATGCATCACAGAAATAAAAAGCAGAATAGCTCAGGCCAAAATAGCATTTCAGAAAATGAAAAATAACTTATGCAACAAATCTATGTCAATAGAAATGAGAAAGAGAGTTCTTCGGTGTTATATATAATCAATTCTGACCTATGGAAGCGAATCATGGACAGTAGACAAACAAATGAAAAGACGATTAGAGGCCAACAGAGATGGAATTTCTCAGAAGAATGTTGAAAGTTCCCTGGACTTGGAAAAGGCCAATGAGAAAATTCTTTAAAAAAGTCGACATAAAAGGGGAGCTCTTAAAAAATATACAAATGAAACAATCGACATTTTTCGAGCACACACGAGAAGAGGAAAGTTGGAATATTTGGTTAGAAGTGGCAAAATACAGGGAAAGAGAAATCGCGAATGACAAAGAGAGAAGATATTAGATAGCTTGGTGTCATGGAATGGACAAAAAGTCAACAACAGAATTGATACGAAACACTATGAATAGAGAAATGTGGAAGGGCATGATCTCCTACGCCAGCCGGTATGGCACATGATGAAGATGACAGTTAGCAATATATAATTCATTTCACATTAATAAATTAAGTGTTACCTCACTGTCCATGAAGTCTTTCCGTTCAAAAATTTAATCTATCTTTTATTTCTCTAATGGCAACTGTGATCATAAACAAAGAAAATACTCAAAACCCACAAGTGGATATCAAAATTGAAGGCATAGACCTGGAGACAGTTCAGAACTACAACTACCTTGGACATACTATAACCAGTGATGGAAAATGTACAATTGAAATATACAAAAGATTGGAATGACAAAAAGTAATTTTAATGCCATGAGAAATATATTAACAACAAAACAAATAACGGGGGGAGTGGTTGGTCTTGAGGCAAGACGCCGTCCTCGAGACAGAGAGGTTGTGGGTTCAAATCTCGGCTGCACCAGTTGGGATTTTTATTTATGATTTCTCTCTGCGACAACCACCCCTGGTCTCAGCAGCGAGGCTCGGCTTGAAAAGTCAATTACTCATCGACGGAAAAAATATGAGTACATCCAAAGACGGAGTTATCTGCCTGTGCGGCGAGGAACCCCTGCGCACATGGCTGCCAGGGAAAAACGGATTAACACGTAACATTTTGTTCTTAGTCTCTAGGGACTTCGTCAGAGGTAAAAGCTGGCAAACGCAAAAAAAAAAAATAAAAAAACAAACAAAAAAAAACACAAGGGCTAATACTAAGAATAGCAAAATGTTACATCTTTCCAATATTTCTATATGGTGCAGAAACATGGACATTAGACAAAAAAAAACAGAACAGAGAATTGAAGCCTTTGAAGTGTGAATGTATAGAAGAATAGGTAAAATTGGGTGGAAAGAAAAGAAAACAAATGATGAAGTCTTAAAACAACTAAAAATGAAAAGAGAACTACTGAACTCAATTCAAACAAGACAAAAGCGATTTTTGGGCCATGTTAAAAGACACAACAGCCTACTAAAAGTAATCTTGGAGGGAAAAATACAATGTAAAAGAGGCAGAGGTAGACCAAGGACGAGTAACATCAAAAGATGGACAAATCAGCCTATGACAACCTGCACCATCAAAGCAAGAGACAAAGTAGAATGTCGCTCCATGGTAGCTGCGGAGATGGCACCCGATGATGATGATGGTGATAACACTATTACGCCTCTCCTATTCTCCTTTCAAACATACAATCTTCGGTAATTTCCTAGTTTGATCAGATATAGTCTTTCAGTTTGGAAGAGTGATGTCCCCTAAAATATGTCTGCCAAAATACAGTGGTTCTACGCATTCTTGGCGTTGGGTCATTACGCTGGCATGTAATCATTTCGGAGTATCTGTTGATTGGGCGTTGGGTCCAGGGTTAGGTTTAGCTTTAGTGTTAAATATTTATAAATATATTATAACGCGTGACAAAAACGACGCCACTCGGCCTAATTATGATCTTCTGATCGAAGGGAATTGTGCGGTTGATTACCAATCGGCGTAATGACCCCAACGCCAAGAATGCGTAGAACCACTGTATTTGGCAGACATATTTTAGGGGACATCACTCTTCCAAACTGAAATACTATATCTGATCAAACTAGGAAATTACCCAATCTTCTTTTTTGTTCTCATAACAAAGCCAATACTCTCCATTTAATGTCCTTCATGCAAACGACCATCTTTTTTCTTATCACAGAAGATAGTTCTTCTATACTTTTCATACAATATACAAACATTCCTTTTCCTAATGACAAAAGTAAGTGTTTCCTTTGCTGCAATATTTCTTATTCCCATTACAAACGTAAGTTTCTGCTGTTCCAACTATAAAATGTCTAAAATACTTCCATGAATTTATTACACACGATCGCTTATTCATTCCATTTTCTATCCGTTTACTATTTACGTCATCATATATATTATCCGCTCCATACTTCCAAACACCAACACTCACAAACACCGAAACACCCAGTGACTGACCTTGAACTCCTACATATCAAACCTCAACTCAAACTTCTGCTGTTTCCCCAGTGGTGAGTGTGTCCTCGCGCCACCACAGTCAGGCCACGCCTTCTTCAAGTAACTGACGTAGAATCGATGTCAACAAAGAACGTTATTGGCGGAGTGAGGCACTGCTACTTGAATTAACGAATCAACAACTGCGACAAATGGAGCATCATTAATAATACAACAGCACTGACTAGCTTATAAAACTGTTGTCTCTTATAAGAACAATATATCTATAATGAAAAACTGACGATCTAATGAAAAGTTAGCAAATAAATGTATTAAAGACCAAAGATTACAAAAGGCACAATGGTATTAAAATATTAACAATGATAAATGTAATAATATGATAGCATATATAAAACATGCATTAGCAAAACTGACAAGAATTTGGCAACATATAATAGATCAAACAATCTCAAATAGTAAAATACGAGAACAGGCTTCAAGTCATGTAAATTTGATAATATATAAATCGGTCAATATGTGGACACTAGGTGCAGAGTTAGAGATAAGAGTGTAAGCTAAGGAAATTAAGTGGTAGATACTAGGCATAGATTAGGAGCCGCGATAGCTCAGTGGTTAGTGAACTGGACTACAAAGGACAAGGGGTAGGGTTCGATCCCAACCGACGGTTTCCGGGTTCACCCAGCCTTAAATGGGTACCGGATTTTTTTCTGGGAAAGTAAAGCAGCACGGGCGTAATACCGATCACATTACCCCAAAAATCATGTGCTGAAGGTCTGTAAAATATAGGGTCACTAACACCATTTTCCCTATGCGCCACTTGGCGTGACGGGGGTACTTTACTTTTACTATATATCAAACATGCATTACCAAATGAAACCATAAGAAAAATAGTAGGAACAAAACCCTGCCAAGAATATATAGAACAACAACAACTTAAATGGTTTGGCCACCTGGTCAGAATGAATCCTTACCAATCACCATCAAGGGCGTTCTTCTCGAAAATGCATGGAAAAAGACCAAGAGGAAGACCCAGAAGAAGATGGTTAGATGCAGTGACAGAGACATGTAACAACAAAGGAAAATCACTAATTCAGACAATTCGAGCAGCTCAAGAACGACAAATGATATAAACCCCGATACCTTTTAGGTATCAGTGAAAAGAGAAAAGAGGAAGAAGAAAAAACATGCATTAGGATAGCTGACAAGAATTTGGCAACGTGTAATAGACCAAACGATCTCAAATAGTAAAATACGAGAATATAGGCTTCATCGTCATGTAAATTTGATAATATACAAACCGGTCGATATGTGGACACTAGGTGCAGAGATAGCAGTGTAAACTAAGGAAATTAAGTGTTAGATACTAGGCATAGATTAGTCTTCCTCGTCCTATAACTCTAGGGCTCGTAGCAACACTGCCGACAGATTTAGAATCAACTTTCAAGATTGGTCAACATCCTCAAATATTCTTTGGAACTTCCTCAAAGTTGAGATTTGTCCATCTTTTAAGTTATTCTCACCTTTCTTTCTCTGCCTATCTTTTTGTTTCTTCATCGTTTCACGGTTTCTTTGTCGGAATGGTCTTTGTCAGATGATCAAGTTAACGTGAGCAAAGCATTTATTTGGCGTTTATTCACAGTAGTCTATCAACAACTACAAACTTGATGTCGTGAAGAAGTATAACTACCTGAGGTCCATCATCAACGACAAACTTGATGTTGTACAGAAGTATAACTACCTGGGGTCCATCATCAACGACAAACTTGATGTTGTACAGGAGTATAACTACCTATGGTCCATCATCAACGACAAACTTGATGTTGTACAGAAGTATAACTACCTGGGGTCCATCATCAACGACAAACTTGATGTTGTAGAGGAGTATAACTACCTGGGGTCCATCATCAACGACAAACTTGATTTTGTACAGGAGTATAACTACCTGGGGTCCATCATCAACGACAAACTTGATGTTGTACAGGAGTATAACTACCTGGGGTCCATCATCAACGACAAACTTGATGTTGTACAGAAGTATAACTACCTGGGGTCCATCATCAACGACAAACTTGATGTTGTACAGGAGTATAACTACCTGGGGTCCATCATCAACGACAAACTTGATGTTGTACAGGAGTATAACTACCTATGGTCCATCATCAACGACAAACTTGATGTTGTACAGAAGTATAACTACCTATGGTCCATCATCAACGACAAACTTGATGTTGTACAGAAGTATAACTACCTGGGGTCACTCATCAACGACAAACTTGATGTTGTACAGAAGTATAACTACCTGGGGTCCATCATCAACGACAAACTTGATGTTGTACAGGAGTATAACTACCTGGGGTCCATCATCAACGACAAACTTGATGTTGTACAGGAGTATAACTACCTGGGGTCCATCATCAACGACAAACTTGATGTTGTACAGAAGTATAACTACCTGGGGTCCATTATCAACGACAAACTTGATGTTGTACAGGAGTATAACTACCTGGGGTCCATCATCAACGACAAACTTGATGTTGTACAGAAGTATAACTACCTGGGGTCCATCATCAACGACAAACTTGATGTTGTACAGAAGTATAACTACCTGGGGTCCATCATCAACGACAAACTTGATGTTGTACAGAAGTATAACTACCTGGGGTCCATCATCAACGACAAACTTGATGTTGTACAGAAGTATAACTACCTGGGGTCCATCATCAACGACAAACTTGATGTTGTACAGAAGTATAACTACCTGGGGTCCATCATCAACGACAAACTTGATGTTGTACAGGAGTATAACTACCTGGGGTCCATCATCAACGACAAACTTGATGTTGTACAGAAGTATAACTACCTGGGGTCCATTATCAACGACAAACGATGTTGTACAGGAGTATAACTACCTGGGGTCCATCATCAACGACAAACTTGATGTTGTACAGAAGTATAACTACCTGGGGTCCATCATCAACGACAAACTTGATGTTGTACAGAAGTATAACTACCTGGGGTCCATCATCAACGACAAACTTGATGTTGTACAGAAGTATAACTACCTGGGGTCCATCATCAACGACAAACTTGATGTTGTACAGAAGTATAACTACCTGGGGTCCATCATCAACGACAAACTTGATGTTGTACAGGAGTATAACTACCTATGGTCCATCATCAACGACAAACTTGATGTTGTACAGAAGTATAACTACCTATGGTCCATCATCAACGACAAACTTGATGTTGTACAGAAGTATAACTACCTGGGGTCCATCATCAACGACAAACTTGATGTTGTACAGAAGTATAACTACCTGGGGTCCATCATCAACGACAAACTTGATGTTGTACAGGAGTATAACTACCTGGGGTCCATCATCAACGACAAACTTGATGTTGTACAGGAGTATAACTACCTGGGGTCCATCATCAACGACAAACTTGATGTTGTACAGAAGTATAACTACCTGGGGTCCATCATCAACGACAAACTTGATGTTGTACAGGAGTATAACTACCTATGGTCCATCATCAACGACAAACTTGATGTTGTACAGAAGTATAACTACCTATGGTCCATCATCAACGACAAACTTGATGTTGTACAGAAGTATAACTACCTGGGGTCCATCATCAACGACAAACTTGATGTTGTACAGAAGTATAACTACCTGGGGTCCATCATCAACGACAAACTTGATGTTGTACAGGAGTATAACTACCTGGGGTCCATCATCAACGACAAACTTGATGTTGTACAGGAGTATAACTACCTGGGGTCCATCATCAACGACAAACTTGATGTTGTACAGAAGTATAACTACCTGGGGTCCATTATCAACGACAAACTTGATGTTGTACAGGAGTATAACTACCTGGGGTCCATCATCAACGACAAACTTGATGTTGTACAGGAGTATAACTACCTGGGGTCCATCATCAACGACAAACTTGATGTTGTACAGGAGTATAACTACCTGGGGTCCATCATCAACGACAAACTTGATGTTGTACAGAAGTATAACTACCTGGGGTCCATCATCAACGACAAACTTGATGTTGTACAGAAGTATAACTACCTGGGGTCCATCATCAACGACAAACTTGATGTTGTACAGAAGTATAACTACCTGGGGTCCATCATCAACGACAAACTATCTTTAGATACATAAATTGACATCCGCAATGGTAAAGCTGACACCACCTTCGCCCTTCTTTATAGGCGTATCTGGTTAAAAAAAAAAAAAAATACTAACCTGACAAGTAAAACAAAAACCTCAGTTTACAACGCCTGCATAATTAGTATTATCCTGTGTGGTAGCGAGTCTTAGACAACCTAAACAAGGCAGGAAAGAAGGCTAAGCGCATTCTATATGCGATGTCTGCGTCGTATTCTTGGTTTCACCTGGAAGGATAAAGTGACAAACGTGGAGGTCATGACTTGCACAGACCTCCCAAACATATCTACACGCTACTCAAACAATGTAGCTTATGGCCACGTACACCGTATGAAAGATGGCCACATACCAAAATATATACTCTACAGACAACTGCAGATGGCAAAAGAACTAGGGGGCGCCCAAAACTTCGATTTGTAGACGTATGTAAACGTGATATGAAAACTCTGAACATAAACCCTACAGCCTGGGAAGAAATAGCTGCAGACCGCAATCTTTGGAAACACGCTCTAAAGCTCCAACTCAAACATGAAGCAGACAGATTCATAGAAAAAGAAAATACACGACAAAAGACAAGAGAAAATAACATTTCTAGGGGTGCCGGAGAATCCATAGTTAACTATAACTGACAGATACTACTACTATTCACAGTAGTCAAAAGATCGCCATTTACTAGGATTTCCTGCTCTATCAGTTTGCCAACATGTTCATGTGCGATATGACCTAAGTAATAAAAGCTCAAATCCTTAGGATAACATTTCATCTATAGCTTGTGTTTTATTATGTAGCTCTGGTGATCCATGTTTTGTAAATTTAAACAAAAGTTAATATAACAAGGGTCCGTACCAAGCCGATTTTAGAGTCAAAAGTTATGTTCTTTTCTGACCCAATAAGCCTTTAGAAAAAGCTCAAGTTTTAGTCTTGTAACGACTGCTGTAGTTGGTGTTATTCTAACCGATATTTGAGGTTTTGATCATTTATCGATGCCAGTTCATCTTGTGTGTTGACATTTGTCAACTGTTCCAACTAGGTACTGTACATCTTTACACAAAATAAATACCACATGCGAGACTGTAAAACTATCAACAATAATATAAGTCCACACGAGGAGCTTCGTAACCGGTAAGAGAAAAAGAAATTGAGCTGGTGCAAGCACGCCACAAGATTTAACGGCTTTGCCAAAAAGCATGGAACGGGAATTTGTTAAAGGTGGAGGTTTCAGCGATTGATAAATGAGAAGATAGGCTGGTGTCAAGGACTGGACAGGGGGGAACATTCCAGTAGGCAATGAAGCTAATTCACAAAGAGGAGAATGAATAAAAGCAGGGAAGACCTCAATATACATTTTTATTGAATGGACTAAACGATCTGGGGAAAAAAAATATAAGACAAACAAACTTTACATAAAGAGAGGGCTTCGGTGGCCTCGTTGCGAAAACCACCCGACGGGGCTACCGACGTTCGGACAACCTGTGTTCGATTCCTGCCGGAAGCAGTGTGAGTTGTACTCGTGGTTAGAAAAAAAAAAAAAAAGCTCCACGGTAGACTGAGCCGCTGGCAGAATTGGATACCAGGTTAGTACTCTGGGACGGTGAAGAATGCCGCCTCGCATTTTGAATTTTGATGCTTGAGGCGACACAGCCCAGAAGTCTCCGAACACTTATGGATAGGAGGCCGAGCACATATGGATGAAAACTCGCGTGCTAAGACGCCGATTCAAGTCTCGTTTTATATAAAGAGAATGTAAATATTTGATAAAAAAGAATAATGTATCAAGCTAGCGACAGCAGGGAAGATTATTGTGAAAAATGAAAGTGAGGGAGAACTAGAAAGATTCATAACAGTAACAGAGCGCAATTTTAGTTTTGAAATGAGTCAAATCAGTCACAGTCCCTCAAGCCCTTCATTGACAAGGTCTGTCCATCCAGCTTTGTTCTTGGACATTTTCTCAATATGAGCGTTTTAATTTTAAACATTAATTTTATACTAATTTAGGAACACACAAAATAACCTTTCATGTTTTTAAGTACACAAATACGTGGTTGTTATAATTATTTAAGTACAGAAATACATGGTTGTTATAATTCTTTAAGTACATAAATACATGGTTGTTATAATTATTTACGTACAGAAATACATGATGGCAATAATTATTTAAAGTACAGAAATACACCTTCATTAATGAATACTTGCACAAAATTAAAGAATGGATATAACAGGACAAATCTACTAACTTAAAACTATCTATCTATTGTCCTTTCGAGCCGAAGACGGCACATAGGGCAGAACCACAATCTCAAAAACAGAAACCTTGCGTGCCAAAGTGGCACATATTGCAGAGATCACTGCTCTAAAATATATGGCGCTGTTTCCATAACAATACTTTTTACAATGACAGCTTGTCAAGCCATCTATCAATCTCCTTAGTCGCCTCTTACGACATGCCTGGAAGGTCACAGTGTCACTATCCTTTACTTCCTTCATATTGAGGCCACGGTAACACACGGGAAAACTTAAAACTATTGGAAAGTATTAAACACCACAGAGATACTACAAAGTATTAAACACCACAGAGATACTACAAAGTATTAAACACCACAGAGATACTACAAAGTATTAAACACTAAAGAGATACTACAAAATATTAAACACCACAGAGATACTACAAAGTATTAAACACCACAGAGATACTACAAAGTATTAAACACCACAGAGATACTACAAAGTATTAAACACCACAGAGATACTACAAAGTATTAAACACCACAGAGATACTACAAAGTATTAAACACCACAGAGATACTACAAAGTATTAAACACTAAAGAGATACTACAAAATATTAAACACCACAGAGATACTACAAAGTATTAAACACCACAGAGATACTACAAAGTATTAAACACCACAGAGATACTACAAAGTATTAAACACCACAGAAATACTACAAAGTATTAAACACCACAGAGATACTACAAAGTATTAAACACCACAGAGATACTACAAAGTATTAAACACCACAGAGATACTACAAAATATTAAACACCACAGAGATACTACAAAGTATTAAACACCACAGAGATACTACAAAGTATTAAACACCACAGAGATACTACAAAGTATTAAACACCACAGAGATACTACAAAGTATTAAACACCACAGAAATACTACAAAGTATTAAACACTAAAGAGATACTACAAAGTATTAAACACCACAGAAATACTACAAAGTATTAAACACCACAGAGATACTACAAAGTATTAAACACCACAGAAATACTACAAAGTATTAAACACTAAAGAGATA
>JAVIAB010000046.1:39233677-39241177 GCA_032433765.1 Megaustenia siamemsis
TCATCATATCCAGAAATATACTATTATGGACAAATATTGTTCTCTAACATTCCCCTAACGCCTAGCAATTTATAAAGGCAACTTTACTTAAACTTTATAAAAAAACATACCTTTTAAAATTTTATACATACTATAGCATACACTGGAGAACTCAACAGACATATAAGATTGATAAATCAAGTGGAAAATTATCCGATAATTAGACAGATAGTCTGTCGAGCAACAGACAGATGATGAGACAAGTTTACGGCTAACAGCTGCGAAAATTTATCAAATGAATTATGAATAGATATGTGGATAGATAGGTAGCTGCCGGTGTTTCTGTCAGTAGTGAAATATTTAAATTGGATAACTAGACATATCTAGATATGAAATATAGTGTATGTAACTACCCTTCAAATACACCACTATCAGAATTTATCTACAAAATTCACAATCTGAAATTGTCTGTTTTCCTGGCTTCTCTCAAGGCTCTAAATATTTGTCTTTAATGCTTTTGTCTTTGAACCATCATCTCGGACAATGCCTTTAGCATTATTTCTTCTTTCTCATTTCTTCTTCTTCTTGTTTATGCTTTTGTTGTTCTTCTACTGCTTCTCCTCCATTTCTTCCCCGCCTCCTCCTAATTCTTTTCCTCCTTCTCTCCATCCTCTTACTTCTTCTCCTCCACTTCAACCTTCTTTCTTCATGTTCTACTCTTTCTTCTACGTCTTTTCCTCCTTATATTGTTTTCCTCCTCTTCCTTCTTCTTCTTCCATTTTCTTTTTCTTCGCTTCTTCTTCTCCTTTTCTCCCCGTACTCCTCATTCTTCTTATTCTCAGTTATCTCCTTTTTACTCTTCTCCGTTTCCTTCATCTTCTTCTTTTGCTCCTTTTCTTTTCCTCCTTCTTCTTATTATTCTCCACCGCTTCCTTCTTCTTTCCATCCTCTTCATTTTTCTTATTCTCGTGATCGCTTTTAAACTCACTCTGGAACGTTCTGTGCCCCATTATTATCATTGTGGTAATACAGAAGTATGATCTTATTTCACAACACGAACTCCTTTACATCGACAAGAACCACCAAGGGGTACTTTATGAAAACCTGCTTCATTATTGAACAAAAATGTTACCTCTTGTTAATTGTCACTGGCAGCGACATACAACTTCCTCGTTTAGATTATCAGCTGTCACGTGTTTTGTAACGTGCGCAACTTCAACATGTGACTTTTTTTTTACTTTGAGGCAATGACCCACTAGGAGAACACCAACTCCAAATACGATTAGATGCAATTACATTCCTACCTACATTAACCTCAACGCTACACCGGCCCACGCTCGTTTATTTATAAAAACAGCGACAGTTAACTGCACAATTCTCAATATATTTACAACCAGTAATTTGCATTCATTACATCAATTAATAAATCAGAACCCGGCGCAATCACACGATCTTGGAATTTCACTTATTAAAATCGCAACCAACTGTTCAACTAGAGTGTATGCATAATTTGTGATTGATCTCGGCTCGAGTTATCGTTGCTTGTTAGTAATCACTTACCACATGTTACTGTAACCGTTCTATTTTAACTCTTGTAATCTAGAAACAACAAGAGGCTAAACTAAACAAGGATACGTGTCGAGCTTTATAAGGATAAGGTGATCGAAACACATCGGTTATTTCCTGAAAATGAATGAAGAAAGACTTCCCCAGCGGACATTAAATGTGGAAACTATTTGGGAAAAGAAATCAAGAAGGACCAAAAGAAACACATCAACAGAACAATTAATTATTTAATTAATTTTTGGACTAAAAAAAACAACGCAAGAATTACAAGAACTAGCAGCAAACAGTCAATTTTAATCAGGAATATCTTCGGCCAGAGAAGAATTAATTATTATTTGTACTCAAAATTGACTACGATGTAGTCAATACAAACATGGACAGACGTGAAAGGTATACTTGACAAGGAGGGACAACATATTCTACAGCGTAAAACAATCACTCACAGTTTTTTGAATGAAGAATACTCACAAGACCTATGGATTCTTGTGTACACAGATGGATCTGCGCACAATACAGTAAAGAATAGGGAGTGGGTGCATCTATCTATCTATCTATCTATCTATCTATCTATCTATCTATCTATCTATCTATCTATCTATCTATCTATCTATCTATCTATCTATCTATCTATCTATCTATCTATCTATCTATTTATCTATCTATCTATCTATCTATCTATCTATCTATCTATCTATCTATCTATCTATCTATCTATCTATCTATCTATCTATCTATCTATCTATCTATCTATCTATCTATCTATCTATCTATCTGTCTGTCTGTCTGTCTGTCTGTCTGTCTGTCTGTCTGTCTATCTATCTATCTATCTATTGACCTTTCGAGCCGTTGCCGGCCCATAGGACATAGACCCAGATACTCTTTCTATTATCTAAATTTGTATTCTAGCTGTTTTCAATCATTGTAAAATTCGTTTATCAATTCTCGCCTTTTGTCTCTGTTCTGTGCAAACAACTCTATCTTATTAAGGGAGCCAATTCCTGCTGCTCTTGCCTCTCTAATCAATGTTCTTCTCAGTGTCTCTCTGGGTCTTCCTCTTTTCCTCTTACCTGTTGTTTCCCACATGAGGGCTTGCTTTGCTATTCGGTTATTATCTCTTCTCATCACATGTCCAACATATGACCATCATCTTTTCTTTATTACTGAAGATATTAGTGGTTGATTGGCGATTTCTCTAATTTCATCTTTTGGTTTGAATTCGTTCCACGCTATACCAAGTATTAGGGAGCCGAGACAGCCCAGTGGTTAGTGAACTGAACTACAAAGGACAAGACGTAGGGTTCGGTCCCAACCGATGTTTTCCGGGTTCACCCAGCCTTAAAATGGGTATCGGATTATTTCTGGGAAAGTAAAGCGGCACTGGCATAATACCGACCACATTACCCCAAAAATCATGTGCTGAAGGTCTGTAAAATTTATGGTCACTAACACCATATTCCCTATACGCCACTTGGCGTGAAGGGGGCTTCTACTTTTTTTTCTTTTAAACCAAGTATTTTCTTTAAACATTTATTTTCGAATACGTTCAACTTTGTTTCTATGTCTCTTCTTGTTTTCCAGCTTTCCTCCCAAATGTAAGGGTTGATAGTACGTTTGATTTGAATAGTCTAAGTTTTGTGTTTGTGCTGATGAGTTTTGATTTCCACAACTTTTCAAGGCTTCTGAAAGTCATTGCTGCTTTAGCTATTCTGAGTCTAATTTCTTTACTGTTATACCTCTCCCGATCAATGTGACTTATAAGATAGATAAAGTGATCGATCTCTCCACTGATTTGTTTTCCATGTATATTTTGTCATCTGTTGGAATTAAGCTTTTTATGACCTTAGTCTTTTCATGATTGATCTCAAGCCAATTTTTGCTGGCTATTGATGATAGTTCATTTGTGTTTTCCTGCATCGTTTTTATCTGACTGCTGATGAGGTCTATGTTATCAGCAAAGTCGAGGTCCTCCAAATGGTCTCTATGTATCCATTTTATGCCTTTGTTACCAGTGCAGCATTTCTTGATTATGAAATCAATAACAGCTGCAAATAACAAAGGCGATAAAATACATCCCTGTTTAACCCCAATTTCTGTTGGAAAGTATTCTCTTAATACCTCGTCTGTACAAACTACACATGTGTAGCCATCATAAATAGCATACCCAAATAACACTAGGGATATTACTAAAATAACAACAGGGAAATATTGTCACTGAATACCAGTAGACGAGAGCGCAGATCAGCTGGCACAAAGAGGTTCAACAGGCACACAACCACATGCACTAGCAGCATACCATGAGAATAAACAGATAATCAAATCAATCAGAAGACCACAAGCCCCAAATCAGGATGCCTTTCATAATATGAATAGATATGAACAAGTTATCATTATACCACAGTCACATGTATACAATATTCAAGATCGGCACCTCATCTACATGTGCATGTGGACTGGCGCCCCAGACCGCTGAACACATACGTCAAGACTGTACTGAATATAGTAGACTGAGGAAAACCCATTGGCCCATAGATACATCACTACAGATAAAACAATATGGGCCACTGCAAGAATTACAAAAGACAGTAAAATTTATACAGGAAACGACATTGTAGATATAGGCAATACTTCAGGCGACAGACAGACAGACATTATATTACTTTTTGCCCTATCTTACTTTAATACTTGACTTTTACTTCCATATAGTTTTACTGTTATTATCCCTTTCCCCTACTTAGCTCAGGAAAAATTAAAAAATACAAAAAAATGGTATGTTAGAAGCTTTACGTGATAAGATGACGACACAGACTAAACGACGTTTCGGCCCAATACGCCTTCAGCAGGAAAAAAAACAAGTAAAACACACACACAAAACTAAAACGAAACATTCAAAACAAAAATATTCGAAATATGTTAAAGAAAATGTCTATCCTGTGTGTATGAAAAGGAAATGGTAGCAAAAGTGTGGCTGTCTTGAATGTGTAGAAATGTGCGCAAATGCACACCGAACCAGAGTAGTTCACACAGGGATCCGTGTGCAAACACAAAGGAGAAAGAATAGAACAGTAGACTAACAGGTGCTCAAAAGACGGTAAGAGTGAGATGTCCGAGAGTGGGATACAATAAAAACAAATGAGGGGTAAGGAGCACAGAAAAAAGGTATAGAGGAGAACACCGAAGTGTCTCATAAGGAACTAGTGGAGAAGAACAATAAATAGCATGGCATAGTAGATAGACCAAAGACCCCAAATATGTGCAGTAGAGAAGGCTATGCAAAAGGGAAGGAGCAACCAAAAGGAAACTATGTGTATGAGTGTGATACATTCATGCCTCGTGGGGTCAGCGAACCATACTGGACTATGAGGCGATTTTCCAAAATATAGCGGCTGCGGTCGCCAGAGTAACAAAGGACAATTTCAGTGACACGGATGTCGTCTTTACCCTTGTGATCAGGGGAGTTGAAGTGGGAAGACATTGGAGTACCAGTATTCTGTTGGACATCCCGTAGATGTTCACAAAATCTTTCCGCTAATATGTCACTGGAATTGTCCTTTGTTACTCTGGCGACCGCAGCCGCTATATTTTGGAAAATCGCCTCATATTCCAGTATGGTTCGCTGACCCCACGAGGCATGAATGTATCACACTCATACACATAGTTTCCTTTTGGTTGCTCCTTCCCTTTTGCATAGCCTTCTCTACTGCACATATTTGGGATCTTTGGTATATCTACTATGCCATGCTATTTACAGTTCTTCTCCACTAGTCCTTTATGAGACACTTCGGTGTTCTCCTCTATACCTTTTTTCTGTGCTCCTTACCCCTCATTTGTTTTTATTGTACCCCACTCTCAGACATCTCACTCTTACCGTCTTTTGAGCACCTGTTAGTCTACTGTTCTATTCTTTCTCCTTTGTGTTTGCACACTGACTCCTGTGTGAACTACTTTGGTTCGGTGTGCATTTGCGCACATTTCTGCACATTCACGACAGCCACACTTTTGTTACAATTTCCTTTTCATACACACAGGATAGACATTTTTCTTTAACATATTTCGAATATTTTTGTTTTGAATGTTTCGTTTTTAGTTTTGTGTTTGTTTTTTTTTCTTGTGTTTTCCTGCTGAAGGCGTATTGGGCCGAAACGTCGTTTAGTCTGTGTCGTCCACTTATCACGTAAAGCTTCTAACATACCATTTTTGTTGTATTTTTTAATTTTTCCTCATATTCAGCTTTACTGCAGCTTAGCATTTTTATGCATTCATTTGCATTTCTTTGCCTTAACCCTCTACTTAGCTCAGCTGTTTTCTTGTTTATATTTAACCTAATTCTGTAAAATTGCTTCGCACCATGTTTCTATTCTTTGTTCTCACCTGTTGTTGCTCTTACTATGATTCAGCACTGCTTTTCTGTTCATTATAAAAGCTTCTTTATGGTAATGATGGTCCAATTAATAGTTTTTGTTTCCCTCGCTTTGAAGTAATGTACAGAAGTATTGACCTCCAGGTGGCTTGTTTTACTAACACCTCCTTCAATTGTATACAGGAAACACATTTTATTTCTATTTCTCATGCTAGTTCGAAATTATTATTTATTTTTATTATTTATTATTTTTATTCTTCCGATTCTTCTTCATCTTTCCTTCCTCATTTGCCGTTCTGCGTTGAGGGGAGATATAATTTACGGTCTCTTGCTCTTCTGTTAACCTCCGCCACTGTAATGTTTCCTAGTGTTTCTAATATTACATCGATCCATCTTTTTCGTGGTCGACCCTTGGGTCTGGTATTCTCGCAACACTTGGAGGCCTGTTGTGTTGTGTTTTGTTCTTTCTGCCTTGTCACGTGGTAAAACCATTTTGTCTGTTTTTTCTGTTTTATATTCTGTGGCGGGGGCTATTCCTAGCTTTTTTCTCAGTTCTTAATTTCTGATCTTATTTCTCAGACTGTTTCCTGTCATTCGTCTGACACTCTTTGTATTATAAATACATATCTCTGTGTGTGTTGTATGTTTGTTAATACTGAAGCCCTACTGAGCCGAAACGTCGTTCTGATTTGTTTCGTCCACTTATTACGTAAAGCTTTAACCAGAACTATTTTTAAAAATAATTTCTTCCTAAATACTGCACTACGTCATTATCATCAAGTACCGTGCCTGCTGACGTAGGTGATCATGTCTCTCCACAACTTTCGATCTCGGCAGTTATTTATTATTTCTGTTGTTGACCTTCTGCCAAGCCATTCTCTTAAGCTGTCTGTTATTTTTTCTCTTTGCTTCCCACTATCTCTTCGTCCCTCAATTTTTCCAGTTGTTACAGTATATTCCAGCTGTTCTCTTCTCATTACATGGCCAAAAAATGATGATTGTTTCTTCCTAAAGTTGGAACTTAGCTATCTTTTTGCTTTGGCTTCTTTCATAACATTTTCATTACTCTTCTTAGCTGTCCCTTGTTTTCTCAACATTCTTCTGTAAAACCACCAGTGATTTTCTTGTCTGTTGTCCTATTGTCCATGATTCACGTCCATATGTTAAGACTGGCTCTACATAACATTTAAAACTCTTTTTCTTGCTTCTGTTGTCACAAATGGATAGTATTGCATAGTATTTTCCTCATTTGTTTTGAAAAGCTGATTTTGCCTGGGCCATTCTGCATCTCGCCTCTGTTGATATAAATGAGAGGATACAAATAATCATAAATGAATATTATTCTAGTGGGAAACTTCCGAGGTGACAGAGCAGCGAGTCACTTCAGGAGAAGAGGTACGTTTACAACACTCAGGAAAACAAAACACACAACAAATAATCAAAAGAAACCCGCAGTCGCCTTTGCTAACAAACAGAATATATTTAAACCTGTGAACAGATCGAGGAAAGAAGGGATACGTGAAAGCAGAAAGAAGGTGACGAGACAGTTTGTGTGAGTGGTTTGGTAGAAAGTCAATAGCAGAATTGATTAACAACTG
>JAVIAB010000046.1:39246177-39256177 GCA_032433765.1 Megaustenia siamemsis
AATAAATATGAAAGGACAGAAAGATAAGAAAGGGCGAGCTATTATTAATATCAATTATCATTATATTACCAACAGAAACGATTGACGATTTTAGAGACAGAGGATGTATGTGGGACACAGGTAGCGCAGCGAGACACAAAGTCAGAGGGACACCATATGGCGATGGACACCTGTACATACACCTGCACATACACCTGTACATACACCTGTCCGTGTGAAAAAATTGGAGACAAAAATAATAATTACGCAACATTCAGTCCCTCGGAACTTAGCTTGAGATATCCAACTGGCGAACATAAACAAACAATAACGAACAAACAATAACGAACAAACAATAACGAACAAACAATAACGAACAAACAATAACGAACAAACAATAACGAACAAACAATAACGAACAAACAAACAAAATTTGTCTTGGACTCTCAAGACGAACATGTATTCAAGCATTTCGTAAATGAAAGACAAAAAGAGCAGGCTACAGCCTGTTTGGGTGTTTAAAAAAAAGGGTTTGGATCGGGAGAAAATAATTTTAATAATTTATAGGATATTAAACAATTTTTTTCTGAAATAATCGCAATGATGAGAAGGATAATATTAACGATGGTATTTTAGAAATGGCGCTACACAAAAACACAGACAGATAGAAATAGAAATAGAAATCATCTTCATCATCGTCTGGTGACATGTCCTTCGCCGAACGTTATATACGCCACAGCCCGTCTGAAAGAATTTCTGTCTCTAGCCAGATCTCCCACAGAACGTTGTATTCACCACAGCCCGTCTGAAAGAATTTCTGTCTCTAGCCAGATCTCCCACAGAACGTGTATTCACCACAGCCCGTCTGAAAGAATCTCTGTCTCTAGCCAGATCTCCCACAGAACGTTGTATTCACCACAGCCCGTCTGAAAGAATCTCTGTCTCTAACCAGATCTCCCACGGAACGTTGTATTCACCACAGCCCATCTGAAAGAATCTCTGTCTCTAGCCAGATCTCCCACGGAATGTTGTATTCACCACAGCCCGTCTGAAAGAATTTCTGTCTCTAGCCAGATCTCCCACGGAATGTTGTATTCATCACAGCCCATCTGAAAGAATCTCTGTCTCTAGCTAGATCTCCCACAGAACGTTGTATTCACCACAGCCCGTCTGAAAGAATTTCTGTCTCTAGCCAGATCTCCCACAGAACGTTGTATTCACCACAGCCCGTCTGAAAGAATCTCTGTCTCTAGCCAGATCTCCCACAGAACGTTGTATTCACCACAGCCCATCTGAAAGAATCTCTGTCTCTAGCCAGATCTCCCACGGAATGTTGTATTCACCACAGCCCATCTGAAAGAATCTATGTCTCTAGCCAGATCCTCCCACAGAACGTTGTATTCACCACAGCCCATCTGAAACAATCTGTCTTTAGCCAGATCTCCCACAGAACGTTACATTCACCACAGCCCATCTGAAACAATCTCTGTCTCTAGCCAGATCTCCCACAGAACGTTGTTTTCACCACAGCCCATCTGAAACAATCTCTGTCTCTAGACAGATCTCCCACAGAATGTTGTATTCACCACAGCCTGTCTAAAATAATCAGTATCTAGCCAGATCTCCCACTTATTATTGCTGTGTTCGTTCAAGGGCTTCTTGATGTCTTGAAACCCCCTTTTTCTTACTCTATCTCTGCTGCGTCGTCCTGGAACCATACCTTCCTTTTTTGTTGTATCTTTTGTTGAAATAAAAGAGAGAGAGAAAACAAGTAAAATGTTTAAAATAATTGATAAGATATGAGACAATATTTCTTCTGAAATAATCACACATATAATAAAGGTAATAACTATATATTAGTGCAAGGAGCTACACACAAACACAGAATGGAAATAGAAGAGTAAAAAAATAATAGTTAAATGTTATATTTCTCATCGTTACTGTATGGTGCAGAAACGTTGACATTAGACAAGAAAACAGAACAGAAAATTGAATCATTTGAAATGTGGATTTATAGAAGAATGCGAAGAGTTCGATTTAAAGAAAAGAAAAAAGAAAACGATGAAGTCTTAAAACTAATGGAAATGAAAAGAGAACTAAATGCAATTCAAACAAGACAACTTAGATTTTTGGGACATGTTAAAAGACACAGCAGCGTACTAAAAGTAATTTTGGAAGGGACAATACAAGGTAATAAAAGATGCAGAGGCAGACCAAGACTAACATAGACGAGCAACATCAAAAGATGGACAAGTCAGACTGTAACAATCTGGACATCAAAGCAAGAGACAGAGCAAAATGGCGCTCCATGGTAGACAACCTTCAATGCAGAGACGGCATTTAAAGATGATGACGAAAAAGCGTGTGGAAAAAATAATAATTAAAAAAATAATAATAATAATAATTTAATAATGCGGGCCATTTTCATCAAAAGTCTAGGGCGGTTAGCAGTCATGGGTCTGAGAATAGATGTCCAGTCGTGCACTGCCTGTTCACTGAGCGACTCCACTATCTAGATTTGGAAGCGAGTAATTGGTCAGCGTGATGAATTGAAGCCCATTAATGTCCGGTCTGGTCAGAGATCTTGATTCGGGACGCTTCAAACAGCAGTCTTGTTCATTCGGTCTTGTCTTCTTCTTATCCAGTCATTAATTGATTTAGTGCCGGAGTAGGACACCCGCCTACAGGCACACAGTCACTATAGGTCGTTTCAAAATATTTTGAAGGTGTTTAAAATTCCATATCTCTGCAACCAATTGATTGATAATGCTGAAATTTTGCATATGGTCTTGTGATTTTTTGGTCCCAAGAAGTACATTCATTTCCTCACCAACAAACGTATAGTTTTAAATATTCTTTATTTGAAGTATACAAATTTAAGGCATTTTGGTCAAACCATATATTTGGAGGAATTACCGCTTCATATGAGTGAGCACCCACGGACTTGTCATCTTGAACGTAATGCGCGCCAATTTCCCTATTTTAAGCACTAAAAAACACATAAAACGCGTCATAGTTATAATTTTATATCCGGTGCATCCCATTTCCTGTCGTTTTGTTGTGATTTATGTGCAACGGCGTATCCTAATTATTGGGTAATTTTGTTAAATTTGTGATCTGTTAGTCAATGGGTATAAAAGTAAAGTTCCTTACATTGCAATCAGTGGCAATAAAGGTGTATAAATATTTTTGCATAGAAGCTAAGCGTGGAAAACTGTATCGAAGCATCTCAAAGCCAGAAAAGAGAACTATTCACGCATTGGGTATAAGCAAACGCTTTTTCAAACAAGTGCTTAAAGCTAACGGAGTGTCCAGTTCAATCAAGACTAGGACGCTAGGAAGAAAGAAAGTAGTAGATAGTTTTGACAAGGAAGTGATAAGAAGAGCAATTTGTAAAATGTTCGATTCCAAAGAAACTGTGACTTTAAGAAAACTGAAAATTCGACTGAGAGCAGAAAATGACATTGTTGTGTCGAAAACAACATTATGGAGAACTGTTAGAAGCATCGGTTTTACGTTTAGAAAGTACGATAGTGGTAGAAATGTCATCTGCGAGAAGCCGCACTTAGTTTCTATGAGGAGTAAATATTTACGTGAAGTACGGGAAATGCGTAACCAAGGTTATGATATTGTATTTCTAGATGAATCTTGGATAAATTCTCACCACACAAGTGCAAAGGAATGGCAGTTATCAGATGGAAGTATTAAAAGATGTGTACCCACTGGAAAAGGACAGCGTATTATAATGGCACATGCAGGCAGCCGAAAAGAAGGGTTGGTGAAAAATGCAGAACTTATATCCACCTCTAATTATACTGACAACAGGGACTATCACACCGAGATGAATGGCCATATATTTAGAGAGTGGATTGAAAATACTCTTCTTCCAATTCTAGACAGACCATCCTGTCTGGTAATGGACAACGCGTCGTACCACAACGCTGTGGCAGAAGAAGACAAAATTCCTACATCTACCAGTACAAAAGATGTTATAAAGATTTGGCTAAGAAAGGAAGGAATTCCATTTAACGAGGGATTTTTGAAACCTGAATTACTGTCACTTGTTAAGAAATCGCAAAAGACCAAAGTATTCCAAATAGACAAAATCATTCAACAGCATGGTCATACGTGCTTGAGACTGCCCCCTTATCATCCACAATTAAACCCCATTGAACTCGTTTGGGCAAAAATTAAAGGGCAGGTGGCAGCTGAGAATACAAGTTTTAAACTATGCGATATAAAAGGACTGACATATGCTGCTCTATCACAGATTGACAAAGATTTTTGGTGCAAATGTGAAGATCATGTCTTAAAAGAAGAAAATGACTATTGGAAAAAAGATGGACTATCGTTCGTTCAGCCCAGATTAGTAATCAATATGTTAGACTCCTCTGATTCAGAATAAATGAAATAATAATGGACGTTTTTATATGTCCGCATGATCAATCTTTAGCTAAAGTTGATAACGTTTTGAAAATGTAAAGATTCTTGATATGTGTACTGCAGGCATGCAAAGAAACTAAATCACTTTCATATGTCTTGTTTTTCGTAAAATAATGAAAGTCACATGGAAAGACATAAAACGAACAATGTAGCTCTTTACAGTGAAGAGGATCCCGTGCTTACATCGGACTCTTTAGTCACATGCGTACCCATAAACAATAACTTTGCTTGATATGTCATGCTCGTTATCGCTCGCAACGGATAATTAATTTTTTTAAATGTATTCTTTGTTGTATATTGTTTAAATAGTTTTCATTAATGGAACTGTTTATACGCTGATTTGTTTTAGACCGTCTGTAAAGGCTATAACATTGACATTCTCATAGTATTTTAAAGAAAGTAAACAATAGAAAGTAAACAGTTGATAAACGCCTCCAACTTTCAAGTTGTGTAGAGACGCCTATGTCGAGAAGCTGATTTCCATTAATGTACGGTAAATTATTTTCTCCAGGAGCAAAAAGATCCGTAAATTCACTGAGATCAAAGGAAAGTGCTGCTTCATGATGAAGCATACTTCCTACATCATTAAATTTTGTGAAATCGGTGGGACCTTGGAAAAACAAGGCCAGATGCAAAAAATCAAGTTTGTAAGTGCAGGGAAAGAGGAGATATTTCATGTTAATCGTGAACATTTAGATTTGAAACGACCAATAGTGAGGCCATAAACAACACACAAGAGAATACGTACATATATTAACAACAATGAAGACAACATTGCGAAAGAAAAGTTATTTACAAAGGCAAAACACACGTAGGTGAGCAATTTACACGTGTACTGAACAATTTACAGGTATACGTGAACAATGTACACATATAGGTGAGCAATTTATGCGATGAAAATTTACGCATATTTACAAAACTATATGGGCCTCTACAAGAATTACAAAAGACAGTAAAATTTATACAGGAAACAACATTGCAGATATAGACAATACTTCGGGTGAATGAAAGACAGACAGACAGACAGACAGACAGACAGACAGACAGACAGACAGACAGACAGACAGACAGACAGACAGACAGACAGACAGACAGACAGACAGACAGACAGATAGATAGATAGATAGATAGATAGATAGATAGATAGATAGATAGATAGATAGATAGATAGATAGATAGATAGATAGATAGATAGATAGATAGATAGATAGATAGATAGATAGATAGATAGATAGATAGATAGATAGATAGATAGATAGATAGATAGATAGATAGATAGATAGATAGATAGATAGATAGATAGATAGATAGATAGATAGATAGATAGATAGATAGATAGATAGATAGATAGATAGATAGATAGATAGATAGATAGATAGATAGATAGATAGATAGATAGATAGATAGATAGATAGATAGATAGATAGAATCAATATCTATCATTTTTTAAAATTCCCCAGGAGAGGAAACAAGGACGAAGATCCAAATTTATTTGGAGAAAAGAGATGGGGGCAGAGATGTAGAAAATGGAGACGTTAAAAGGCAGGAAACAGAACGGTTTGTATAAGTGTTGAAGATCAATGCTTCATAGGGAGCTGAAAGGGAGAGGGAGAAGAAGAAATCTTGATGAATGGCTTGATAGACGAAATTAATTTGTAAAAAGAATATTAGATTTTTCGCATAAGCTTAAATATTTATTACTTAATGGTTTTGAAATTATGCATTAAAAAAAAAAGACAAAATGTATAAATTCTTGTTTGTCTGACGGAGCTCATGTGACAACGATTAATCTTCAAGTAATTTCAATCTCAGCATACATTAGCGATGCTTCTACATACCTTAGCGAAGCTCCAACATAGCTTAGCGGTGCTCCAACATACCTTAGTGGCGCTTCAACATACATTAGCGACGCTTAATCATTCCTTGGCGACGCTCAAGCATACCTTAGCGATGATTCAGCATACCTTAGCAACGCTCCAGCATACCTTAGCGACGCTCCAACATACCTTAGCGACGCTGCAACATACTTTAGCGACGCTCCAGCATACCTTAACGACGCACCAGCATACCTTAGCGACACTCCAACATACCTTAGCGACACTCCAACTTACTTTAGCGAAGCTCCAACATACCTTAGCGGCGCTCCAACATACCTTAGTGGCGCTTCAACATACATTAGCGACGCTTAATCATTCCTTAGCGACGCTCCAGCATACCTTAGCGATGCTACAGCATACCATAGCGACGCTCCAGCATACCTTAGCGACGCTCCAACATACCTTAGCGACGCTCCAGCATACCTTAGCGACGCTCCAGCATACCTTAGCGATGCTACAGCATACCATAGCGACGCTCCAGCATACCTTAGCGCCGCTCCAGCATACCTTAGCGACGCTCCAGCATACCTTAGCGACGCTCCAGCATACCTTAGCGATGCTCCATTCAAAAGAAGAACAGATCACATCTAAACTTTCTCGTTACCAGTCCATCTAGGGGAAGATAAGTCCCTATCTCAATTTACTTTTGGTTACAGTCCTCCTTCAAAGAGAACCATGACTAATGTAAAGACAGACCTTGGAAAGGTTCTGGCAAAAGCAACATACAAAGAATTAGACAACAAAGTGAAAAGTTCAGCAAGAAGAGATACAAAAGCTTATATAGACAATTTGGCAGAGAAATCAGAGACAGCTACAATTACAGGAGACAGCAAAACTCGTTATACTGTACAAAAGATGCTGACAAACACCTATACATCCAGTGGAACACCAATTCTAGACAAATCTGGATTAATGCTAACAACAAGCACAGGCATAAAAGCCCGTTGGGCGGAACACTTCAAAGAAATTCTTAACCGTCCACTACCCCACAGTTTAATAGATTTTGAAGCTGAAACACCAGCAGCAGAATTAGATGTAAATTTAGATGACTTCACCTTGAGCGAAATAGAAACCACCTTAAAGCTTATGACCAATAACAAGGCTGCTGGAGAGGATAAGTTAACAGCTGAGATCCTCAAGGCAATTGATAGCCATAATCTAATACATCTCCAAAAAATGTTCAACATCATTTGGAAAACAGAGAAGACGCCTCATAAATGGAAAAAAAGAATCATTGTTAAGATTCCAATAAAGGGCAATCTTAGAGATTGTAACAAACAACTGGAGAGGCGTGACACTTTTGTCAGTTGCCTCAAATTTATTCTGCAAAATCATCCTAAATAGAATAAAGGATTCAATAGATACAGTAATGAGTGAAGAACAGGCTGAGTTTAGAAAAGGGAGAAGCTGCCTTGACCACATTTTCACTCCACGACTAATATTGGAGGAACACATTGAAAAGCAAAAACCTTTAGTACTTAACTTCATCGATTTCAAAAAAGCATCTGACAGTATTCATAGCGATTCTTTGTGGAAAATTCTGAAGCAATATGGCTTACCATCAAAAATCATAAATATTATCAAAGACATGTATGATGGTTACACATGTGCAGTTCGAACAGAGGAAGGACTGAGCGAATGTTTCCCAATATAAACTGGGGTTAAACAAGGATGTATTTTATCGCCCTTGTTATTTGGAATTGTTATGGACTTCATAATGAAGAAATGCTGCACTGGTAATAAAGGCATCGAATGGATACAAGGAGACCATTTGGAGGACCTCGACTTTGCTGATGACATAGTCCTCATCAGCAGTCAGATAAAATTAATCCGGAAAACACAAATGAACTATTAGCAATAGCCAGCAAAATTGGGCTTGAGATCAATCATGAAAAGACTAAAGTCATGAAAAGTTTAATTCCAACAGATGACAAAATATACATGGAAAACAAACCAGTAGAAGAGATCGATCACTTTATCTACCTTGGAAGTCACATTGATCGAGAAGGGGATACAAGTAAAGAAATTAGAATCAGAATAGCTAAAGCAGCAATGTCTTTCAGAAGCCTTGAAAAGTTGTGGAAATCAAAACTCATCAGCACAAACACAAAACTTAGGCTATTCAAATCAAATGTACTATCAACCCTTACGTATGCATGTGAAAGCTGGAAAACAACAAGAGATATAGAAACAAAGTTGAACGCATTCGAAAATAAATGTCTAAGGAAAATACTTGGTATAGCGTGGAACGAATTAAAAACAAACGAGGAAATTAGAGAAATCGCCAATCAACCACTAATATCTTCAGTAATAAAGAAAAGACGATGGTCATATGTTGGACATGTGATGAGAAGAGATAATAACCGAATAGCAAAGCACTCCCTCATATGGGAAACAACAGGTAAGAGAAAAAGAGGAAGACCCAGGGAGACACTGAGAAGAACATTGATGAGAGAGGCAAGAGCAACAGGGTTCGGCTTCCTCAATGAGATAGAGCTGCTTGCACAGAACAGAGACAAATGGCGAGATTTAATAAAATATCTTTAAAAGAAAACTGCTAGAACAAAAATTCAGATATGAGAAGGTGTATCTTGGTCTACGCCCTATGGGCCGGTTACGGCTCGAAAGGTCAATAGATAGATAGATAGATAGATACAGTCCTCCACATTCCATCTTTGATCTCAGCGCAATTGTGAGAAGAACAATTATGATCTCAATTTTCTTTAGTGATAGTCCATCCATGATCTAATCTTTCTTTTGTGATATTCTATATATAGTCCATCTTTGATCTCAGCACATCAGTGTGAAGAACAGTTATGATGTAAACTTTTTTTGGTGATAGTCCATCCATGATCTAAACTTTCTTTTGTGATAGTCCATCCATGATCTAAACTTTCTTCTGTGATAGTCCATCCATGATCTAAACTTTCTTCTGTGATAGTCCATCCATGATCTAAACTTTCTTTGGTGATAGTCCATCCATGATCTAAACTTTCTTTGGTGATAGTCCATCCATGATCTAAACTTTCTTTTGTGATAGTCCATCCATGATCTAAACTTTCTTCTGTGATAGTCCATCCATGATCTAAACTTTCTTTTGTGATAGTCCATCCATGATCTAAACTTTCTTCTGTGATAGTCCATCCATGATCTAAACTTTCTTTGGTGATAGTCCATCCATGATCTAAACTTTCTTTTGTGATAGTCCATCCATGATCTAAACTTTCTTTTGTGATAGTCCATCCATGATCTAAACTTTCTTCTGTGATAGTCCATCCATGATCTAAACTTTCTTTTGTGATAGTCCATCTATGATCTAAACTTTCTTTGGTGATAGTCCATCCATGATCTAAACTTACTTTGGTGATAGTCCATCCATGATCTAAACTTACTTTGGTGATAGTCCATCTATGATCTAAACTTACTTTGGTTTCAGTCAATCTATGGGGGGGGGGGGGGCTGTGGAGTCTGGAGATAATACGTCGGTTTCTGGACAGGAAGGTTTCGGGTTCGATTCCCACAACTTACCGTGGACATTTATCAAAATTCAAAACCGTAGTACCTATGCGGCTTTGCCGTCATCAGTCTTTGAGCTGTGAAATCCGATGTCTAATCCCTATGTCTAATCCCTATGTCTAATCCCTATGTCTAATCCCTATGTCTAATCCCTATGTCTAATCCCTATGTCTAATCCCTATCGG